>JAOWBC010000182.1:20906237-20921573 GCA_028566105.1 Hypoplectrus providencianus
ATATGGCTCTGCTTTAATTTTCCTTTTTTTTTTCCTTTGTTTTACTGGAACATGTTAAAAATAAAGTACTCATTCATTCATTCATTCATTCATTCATTCAATTAACATGCTGGACTACACACACTGTAAATGTTTTTTTTTAGATAATAAACAATGATATGGTTAGTTCTGGAAAAGACTGCATTTAATTCCAATTAAAGAGGGTAATATGAGGTTACAGGTCTGAGACAGAACGCCATCTGTACTTTCCTGTACAACATTAGTTTGGACTTTTAATGGTATGGATCATTAAAGGTATGGGCAGTTGAGAAATGCATCTGTTTAATAATGTTACATAAATGGTTGAGGCTCTGTTAGGTTTAAGTACAAAATGTACACGATTCAACTCATGCATAGGTTGTTGTTCCTGTTTGCACTTCCTGCCTGGCTTGACATCTGACTGACATGTTAGACATGAAGACTCAAGTTTTGTTCTTTCACATTCATTTATGTAGCCAGTTACATCTAATGTGTCTTAGCATGTGCAGTATGTCAAAGATAAACGTGTGTTCATGGTCAGGTGAACCAATTCCAAGCTCAACGTCAGTGGAATTTAGCCAGGCTTTACTGGGCCTGCCAACAGGCATAGCTGTCAAAATCCCCACTAAAAGATGGCTTTAAGTGATGAGCAAGAAGCGGAAGGCGCTCTCACAGAAAAGTCAGAAAAGCTGGAATTAAAAGCTCTGCAGCCCTCCGGAAATAGGTTCCTTCACCCCCCCTCTTCCTTCTTATCCAGTCTTTCTATCCTTCCATCCACCCAACCGGCTATAATATCTCCCTCTGTCTCCGGCTCTGTCTCTCACCTCCCACACTCAAAGCTCTTCAGCTCCCTGGATTTATATTTGGTGCTGTCCGAGGAATGTTTTGCATGTGAATTTCCGCAGCGGCTTGCCAGTTACTGTCACTGCATCTCTTTGAGTGTAGCCCCAACAGTGCTGTCTGTCCCTTTTGGTGCTTGCTTACAAAGCGTTGGAGTTGAGGCAGAGTAGTGGCCAAGTTTTAGCAAATCCTTCTAATCAGCTGCAGTGGGAAAACGTGGCATAGAGTGGCACTTTGTATGGGCTGTGCTCCAGTAACCCTGGCTTAAGTTATTTCAGCTGTACGGGCTGGGTTGATAATGTTCAGACATGCCTGAGTGAAAGTCATTGGATTAATATGTCCTTTTATTTGGATAAGTGAAGTTTGATTTGACTTATCATTACATGTGATACCTCCAATAAATTGGATTATTATAAACAGTATTGTCCTCTTTACTGCTCCTAGGATTGTTTCACATGCAGAGAACAATGCACGACTGGATAGTTCTGTAAAATATTTTATATCTCATTTCAGTTTTTATTTTAATTCCTGTAGAACAGTAATCTTTGTGTTGAGACAAACAGTTTCCATGGATTATCAAACCCCTGTTGAGTGAGCCATTGCGAGCACAGCTCAACTTGATCCAAAATCTCATACTCTCCTTTTTGATCTTCTGTTTAGTAACACAAGTACCATGGAAATAAAAATGTATTATCCTGGCAACACACAGACTAATTTACATTTGGACCTTCAGAGCCAGACATTTATTCTTCTATTGTTGTCTCAGCACCATTTGGTAACCATGGACTTAAAGCATATAAAATCTTTCCATTTTAGAATAGAGTTAGATAAGATACTGACACTGCTTTGCACTATACTATATCATTTCTCCATGCATGAATGCTCATCATATTCCTCTTTTTCTGAAGCTTAGTCAAGATTATTTATTCAAATAGGACCGAGAGAAGTTTTCTTTAAAAAAGCTTTTCTTTCACAGGTAGCATAGAAAAGCTTAGGGAAGCAGATGTGTGCTGCTCTTTATCAGAGGTGAGGAATCGTTACTCTTGTGAAACCATAAATTATTTTAAACACTTTAACATTAAAACGTGTATCTCACCTTTTTGTTGCCTAGCAAGTTTTCTTGTGCACTCTCATCTTTGCCTCTTTGTGGCCATTAGCTGAAGGGGGCTCAGTACGACTGCCTCAGGGCTTTAAGGAGCAAGTCTGTTCACAGCAGAAGAACCTTTGGCAAGCAACACTAAAGTGGGGTTTATGTTTCATAAAAAAGTTTTTGAATATTTTGAAACTTTCATATTTGTTTTAACACCGAAGTGTGTGCTGGTGGCATGTAATGTGTGGAAAATACATGTCGGCAGCACAGAAACAATGCAGATGTAAGTAATGTCACTTGGTGATGTGGCAGAAATGATTGACAGTGATGCAGAGTCTAGGCTGCCATGGTCAGCGATCGAACAACAGACTTTCACATCAAGGGGGAACTGTCTACCAACTGAGCCACAGCCGGTCCTGGGTTGATCAAATGGCAGACTGTCCTGTGTGAAAACGACTTGTAGAGGACTTTAAACTTGTGACATCCTACATGTATTTACTTAAAAAACTTCTTTCTTTTGTAATGCCTTTACAGGATTTTTTTCCCTTTACCTGAGTCAGTGGGTTGTTGCATTAAATCACCAAAACTGCAACCTTTTTTCCAACTGTGAACTGTACATATATGTATAATGATCAGTGCAATTTTTCAGAATGCTCTGCTCTTCGTGTACTTTACATTAAAATTGTTAGTTTGTTGTGGGCACTAATTTCCATGCATTATGTGCCATCAGCATTTAATTTGTTGTTCAAAAACACATAGTCATTCAATGCAATTTTGAGAAAAATGCACATCTGATAAAAAAAAAAAAAAAAAAAAAAAAATAGCAGCACACAGCCAGTTCCCTGATGGATCATCTGATACAAAAACTTATCTGGTGAGTCTTGCTATCGGCACACTATGCATTCACATAATCAGGCTATTTTTCTGGCTATGCTTTATATAGTTATATATAGTTCTATAACACAAAAAAACTGCAAAAACATTTATGTATAGTCAAAAGTAGTAAAGTAATAAAGTAAAGTAGTAAAGTAATGGTTTTAAGACTTGTAACGAGTAGGGTAGATGGAGCTTCTCCATGCTCACTGCATAGGGTTGCCAACTCCCTGAAAAATAGATAAGAGCAGGGCCGGCCCACCTGATTGTCTCACCCTTCCTGGCGTGGTGACATTTTTTAGCTCCTTTTTTTAGTCAAACTATTTACTCGGAGTAAACTATTTGACACTAACCTGAATTGAATTAAATGCATATTTCTGAATGACATGAACACATGGAAAACAAATATTATCAAGTAATTAACTTTTTTAACAAAAAAATAACCACTGAACTGAATAAGTCTTTCTTAAACAGAAACCTGTCCTGTTTAACTTAAAACTGTATAAGAAGCAATAAATTGAAAGCTTGTTGTCTTCTGCTGTCTTCTTCCATAGCAACAGCACCTTGACCGAGCATGAATATACTGTCAGCTCATTGGTCACAAAGGAGGACAGGCTTGTGAACAAGTTTACAGAAAATCTTTATATCAAGTGCCCTGTTATTCTTTTTCCAATGGCAATTCTCTGACTATTTTTTGACTTTCACAGTAATACAGGACACAGTGTGTCCCTTTTCAGCTCATAACGGGACAAGTGCTTTTTTTTTTCTGAATACAGGACGATTCTGTTTTTCAAGGGATGCTGCTTTAGATTTGCCAACAGTGGCTAGGAGAGGCCGCACTTCCAGTTCAGTAAACCTCGCCTCCAACACAATTACTGCACTGCACTTATTAAAGGAGGCTGACATGAAGCTAACCATTTGACTCAGAGCATCAGGAGAGAAGCTATCGCAAGCCACTGGGCTAAGTGGCTAACAGAACTGACAAATAAACCAATGAGATTCTTTATTCAGTTGATACAATAGGTTTAAATACATACAGAGTAGTTAGCAGTTACTATTTTGTGGGAGTAACTTAGTAAAGTAACTGATTATCCTTAAAAGTGACTTTCCCTAACATTATTCACATCTGAACAACAATGTAGGTTATTCAGAGAAAGTGAAAGCTGAGTGTAAGCAGAGCTGAATTCTGATGAATTGAAATGCATGAAGCCAGAAAAGAGGGTACGACCTGGGGGGAGAACGAGTGGTGTTGTCAGGTTTATTCGTTGCAGATGGTTTTATTTCATATAACCCTTCAATGATAGCTATGGAAAAAAAGCGAACCAACATTTGGGTCAAGCTATCAGTTCACATTTGAACTCCAGTCAGTGTGAATTTACATCCAAATTAGTTGACACTGAACTATATTCTTTATGCATTTACAGTGATGTAGTGCTGTGTGATAACACTTCTGGAGGAGTTTTTACTGAACTAATAACCTTGAAGATGTATGTATTTTTTGTCATTTTGAAATGTATGTATGCTCATAGATTTTATCAGTGACTTTCATTTTACATATTTATTTAAAATCCAGTTAACTGATCCAGTTAAGTGCTCCATATTTCACTGTTTCCCATGTTTTTGCTTAGGCATTTGTTTTTATCTATATAAGAGAACATGACCACCTGGGATCTAACTGTGTAGTGTATTGACTTATTCACCCCCTCTTTGTCCTGTTCTCACAGACATACAGACGGATCATCACAAACCCATTTACATTGGACCCATATGTAAATATCTCCTCCTCCCTGCACACTCAAAATAAAAATATGATCGTCAAATGTACTCTACATGTAGCAGCTGTACATAGCATTAACCGCTAGCAGACACACAGCAAGCAGATTGATTCTGTGGGTAACAACTTGTGCTTATGGCATCACAGTGATTAATCCAACTTCTCCTGCATAGGTTATGCGCAATATAACAGCATGATTAAACTTATATATGTTTATAAAGGGTGTAAGGGCACCACTAGTTTCTAAATTCCAATTATGTGGGGCAAACTGGTCATGACTCATAGAGTATTAACTAATCAATTAAATTCGTACATTTAAAGTCGTGCATCTCTGTATTCTCTGCAGAGTTGATCTGGCTGTAGTGAGTGCATGTCCACAGATCCATTAGTTGATGTAATGAAGGAAATGCAAAGGTGCTTATTGACAGTAAGCTGTCAGCTTCTGCACACCACTCTGTAAACCCAGAGTTGCCTCTGGGTTTACAGAGTGGTGTGCAAATAAACTGTGTCAATGTATTTTTTTCACACTCCTTTTGAATCGACCTTTCTAAGTGGAAAAAATTCACAAGCCTTGTGTTGTAGATAGAAAACATTAAATATTCATGCTCTTTATAATACTAAAAATGCAGCACAGTTAGTATGTTTTCTCGGCTGCTTTGAAGGTAGTTGTGATCATTCTCAGACCGTCCATGCTCGCAGCAGACTTTATGTGACCTACTCGCTGATTTGATTAAACTGTCAACAGACTTTGTTGTTCACTACCAAACACCACACACTCCAAAATCATATTATTATTCCAACTGTCAAATCCCAAAACGGCTGGTTCGAAAGGTTGTCTTCATCTGTGATGTTGCAGGGTTTAATGACTTTACTACAAATGTTCTCCTTTTATTTGGAGATAATAAAATCTGCACAAGTTGAATTTTGCCAGCTTTGATGTAATGTTTTTATTGAAATTTCTGAATTAATAGCCCATCAGGCGTCAACAAATTTAACCACTTAGTTTATTCATCTCATCTTCTGCCAATCTTGTAAGCTTTTCAGCAGGACTTTTTTCAGAGGCTTTAGCCAGAAGTTTTATAATGCTCAGATTTACATAATCTCATTGAAGTTCATTGGACAACAGCTGAAGTCCAAGTGGGCCAAAGTTCCCTGGCAAAGTGCAAATGCTGCATCGCCCTACACCACTGTCAGCTCCACATGAAAAAAGGAAAAAATTAAACAGCACATTAAACACATTCAGTGATGAACAATGTATATGTCTCATCCATTTCCTCTGGGGTACACTGGCCTCCACATTTGGGCCAAAGCAGTTCTTAACTGGATCTCTGTCAAAAGGGTTCAGTGGCTGCAGGCTGGTTTTCAAATGTAACCAACCATGCTAGCCTGAGTGTATATGATAGAAATTGCATTTGAGGAAAAATTCATGGGAGACAGAGCTCATGCTGTGAAGACTTCTTTAGAAATTGTCAGGAAACTGGGTCAGGGGGAATGTACAATTGCATGGCTTCTATTAAATCAAAAATGATTATAGGGTACTGGTTTGGAATGGAACAGAAGGAGATGAACAGGAGAAGTATGAATGGAACTTTGTAGAGTTCAACAAGTTAAGCAACACATAAATTTGCTTTTCAGAACTTGTATTTCATATTAGCTGATGCTGTTTTTTTTCTCAGCTGTAAGAGCTACTGTTGCTTTTTGGTAAATTAACCTCTGTAACATTGAATCAGATTTTTTTGCATTGTGTTGAAGCCCAGGAATTAGCTGAAAATGCATTTTGGATGAGCGTGTAGCATTTTTAAATTTCATTCAGGTGGCTAAGGATCATATGCGTCAAAGACTTGAAATTGCACATTAACTTTTTTGATTTACCATAACCGTGGCCTTTCCCTGTCCTTTAGCAAGTGCTTTAGTTGTCTGGTCATCACCACAATGTCTGCAGCACAATTAATCAGACAAAAACTGACTTTAAAGTGTTTGAATGAAGGCAACAGTTTGTGTGATCCTGCAATTTTCAGTGCCCATATTAACAAATTAAGAGCTGCAAACAATGCCAGCAAGTTATAAGTGCAGGAGTTGGCAGTAATGTAAATTTTTTTCAGTATATGATACAACCTCCTTTACAAGGGTGTTCAGTGTAGATACTTACATTTCAGCAGAGCTATGTACATTAACATGTAGGAAACCTTGTTGAGGGGCCCCACGGTGCCGCAGTGGTTAGCAATCATGCCTTACAGCAAGAGTGCTTGGTGCCGAGGGTCGAATCCCGGTCCGGGCACTTCTGTATGGAGTTTGCAGGTTCTCCCTGTGGGTGCGTGGGTTTACTCTGGCCCAGAGCCGGCTGAGATAGGCACAGCCTCCCCGTGACCCGGGATTACCTGGATGAAGCGGTTCGGAAAATGAATGAATGAAACCTTGTTGATGAATCGGTGTACAGTTGACTCGAACTATTATTATTAATTTTTCAATTACTTGATCCTGGCATGTTTAAACCGCTGTGTTGCTAAACAGTGTTGGCACAATGAGGTCTGAAGCCTGTTTATCTTACCAGTGTTTGATTTTATATTCAACCTGTTCTTTTGTAGTTTATAGGAAGGTTCTGGGATGCACATGCTTCATTTCAGAATGCTGTAATACCAGACCAAAATAATATAAAAGGATGTTTCATAAATGATTAAAAAGCTGCCATTTACCTAATTCTCTGATATTTTGTGACACTCATTATGTGCCTAATGGTGTCTATAACTCTTATGAAGATACCCCTAAAGCTAAGACTAACTTATCACATCATTATAATGCCAAAAGAAATTAATATAATTTGGAAAGTTATGGCTTTTCAATGAAAGTCAAACAGTGAGGTTTTAGTTGTTCATACAGATATTATATATTACACCAGACAAAGCTAATTTATAAGGGCCTGAGTCAGACATCAGGAAGAACTAACTGTTGCTGCCACTTGTTACCACTTTGGTCAGTCCACCAGCACCTGCCAGAGCAGGTCAACACATAAGTGCTGTGTGATGATTGAGCTTTACTGGCTCCTATAACCAAGCATGAGATAAAAAGAAGAGGCTTTGTTCAGCAGAGAGCAGAGGGATCTACGGTGAGCTTGGTTGCCAGAACAAAATGTTGACGTGTTTCTACAAATTTCTACATATTTGAAATGTGCAGAGCTGAAACCTGAAGTGGGTGGGGCTTCAACGGGGAGTTGATCTTTCAAGCATGAAATTCATATGGGTTGATCAGTAGTTGCCGTATGTATAGTTTTTAAGGAACTTATTACTTATTTATAGAACCGTCAGAGAATTCATGTTTAGACAAATATCTTTAATTATTAAATTAAGAGAACTATTTATAGAACACAGCTACCCAATGGGTATTTTGCTTTGTCTTAAGACTGGATACTTAATGATTTCACTCAGATAATACATCATCTGCAACCCTTATGGCAGTATTTTTGTGGGGATAACATGTTGGACACTGACAAACACACAATGTAAAAAGTTCCTTGAAAGCTTTATCCAACTTGGTTTCACAGTTGACCAAGATGTTTATACAGGAAATCACAATTCATCTGTTGAGAAAAAAGGAATGTCTAATGGATATTCATATCCACATCTCCCTGCACCCCAGACCAGACCAGACTGGCTTCCACTCTTCAAGATGAAATGATACACACGTTTCACCTCGAACCACATATAAATATTAAATGCATGAACAAAGAAAAGAAGCACTAGTGCACAGCGCTCCAAAGTGCGTAACACTCTTGGGGATCCCATACCTTTTCTGTGTTGTTCTTTCCTTTGTAAACCTTTGGTTTGAAGGCCACCGTGGCCTCCCAGGTGTCTTCTGAATAAAGGGAAATCACTTGCCCTGTCATCTAGATTCACCTTGTAGCCTGGCAGTGGGAAGCAGGGGGAATTAGGCTACCATGTACCATGCAGCTGTGTATGGGCTTCTCTTCTACAGCATAGGCACAACCCAGAAAGAGAAAATCCAGTCTCTTGAGCTCCTACACTTTCTCCTGATAAGGAAAGCCAAACTAAACCCCTTGAAACAGTAAATCTGGAGTATGTCAGTTCTGTTAATGTTTACTAAAACATCCTTTTATCAGAGGATCAGGAATGCTCCTCTTCTGGTCTCACATCTACATCCACATTAGCTGTTAAAGATCATTTACCAAACATCTCATCATTTACATATTCAATAATGCTAGTTTCTCCATATGTGAATGTAGGGCTTTACGTTCACATCCCATACACATTGGCCTTGCTGTAATTGAGAGATGCCTCCGCTCTTATTTCAGCAGCTATATATGCCAGGTGACTGGTGCCACTCATGGCTTCCAAAGGTAGTCAGATCTGCTGACTCTGAGCAGTGTCTCCCACATCTCTGGTAAGCTCTGTTTGTAGCGGATCTTAAAATCTATGTGACTGATTCTTTGGAACCGGTTACATATTTGCTATTTAAATAGCTGAGAAATGGCACATCACACGAAGATACATCTTTTTTTTTTTTTCATTTCATTAATTCGGTTATTCATGACTTAAAACCCTAAAATAACCCTCTTGTCCTGGACAGGCAGACAGGCCTTAATTTTAGCATATAGGTAACTCTTATTCAGCATAACGTAAAAACTGTTAATTGTTTATCTTTTTCAGACCTTTGGTAGAACTGCTGGACACATTTAGCCTTTTTAATGCTTATACAGTAAATACATAATCTAAAACCATCTTATTGGCCTAGGCAAACTATTAAGAACAAATAACAATTAGTGGCAAATTGTTATCCGACACAACAAACCGCATTCCCATCCTTTTTTTTTCTTCTTCTTGTGCTGGTCTCATCCATTTCAGGGTTGCTTATCTTGGTCATAGGTGAAGTGGCAAAGAGTAGAACAGACAATTTTTTGCTAGTTTTTTCCTCCATTTCACCATCTGGCCATGAAGTGAGTGGACATTAAGAAGAGAGAAATTAAGAAGAAATGAAGAGGCTTTCTGCTGCTGTCGCTTAGAGTTTCTTTGCTTGTAAGCCGCAACTGAGGTCAGAGCTGGCCATCTTTGGTATCCTTGGAATCAATCAAAGCAAAATTCAGTCAAATCAAAAATCACTTTATTAATCCCCAAGGGGAAATCATTTGTCTTTATCTCTCTGTATTTGTACAGCCTGATGGCTGTAGGGACAAAAGATCTTCTGAGTCTCTCTGTCCTGCTGCTCCTCTGGTGAACAAAGATGCCATGCAGTCCATCGTACGGTCCAGGCACCATACGATGGTCTCCAACATCCTGAGTGTGCCTCTCTCCACCACTTCCTCCAATGTGTCCAGACTAGCTCCAGTCACAGAGGCAGCCCTTTGACCAGTCTGTCCAACTGCTTTGCATCTCTGTGTCTGATGCTGCCTCCCCAACAGACTGCAGCATAAAACTACACACATGCCACCACAGACTGATAAAACATCTGCAGCATCTTACTACAGATGTCCAAAGATCTGAGCTTCCTCAAGAAAAAGAGGCAGCTCTGCCCCTTTTATGTAGATGATGTCCGTGTTTAGGGACCAGTCCAATTTATTATCCAGGTAAACACCTAGATACTTTTAACTGGGCAGCACCTCCATGTCCACCCCACCAGTATTCACTGGCTGAAGAGGGGGCTTGAACTTGAGGAAATCTATGATGAATTCCTTGGTCGTTGAGGTGTTCAGGAGGAGACAGTTCTCATGACTCCAGTCACTGAAGGCTTTTATCAGATCCCTATATTCAAATTGTTAAACTGTGGTGGTCCCTTCCGTGTAACATTTTGTATGGTTTTTCTTTCCTGCAAATTATCTCCTTAATGGCAATAGAGATGGACGGCAGGCTGTGGGACTGTGAGTGTCTGTCTGGCTGTGGTAGCACTATGATAGACTGGCAACCTGTCTCTCTGCATTCCATGCACTTCATGCAGAGATGGAAATGGATGTTTCCTTGAATACCACTTAGGGAGGAAGAGCCACTTATTTTTCACTTACCTTTTCTGTTGGCATTATTCACTGGAGAAAGAGTACACACATGTTTCACAAATAACAATAAGAGGCTATTTGTGACCTTTACATAACATGCAACTTTCTCCCCCTATTATGATAATGTCAGTGAATATTGTTGCCCCATTAACCCTGATGGGGGTGACATTGACAGAAATAGCACGACATGGATAAATGTTTAGTCAGCATCACCGCAATCACAAGTATGCAGGTTTAATCATCATAATGTTAATGAAAGCATAGCAGTCCTACCATAGCTGTAACTGGATCCATAGCTGCATATTTCTTCACCATTTTATTTTCTAGCAGTGCTAGTTGTAGAACTCCAGGGATAACATTGGGTCCATTTATGTTGATACACATTTGCTTCCATTTACAAGCCATTTACTATTCATGGTCCTTTGCAAGGGTGGAACTTCAGGAGGATAAGACTAAACTAAATAGCCGCCATCCCTGCTGCCTTTGTTGCTGTCTACAGAGCCTGCACATTTATTCCCCATTATGTTCTAAAATAACTTGAGTGAATGGGTTTGGTAGTGGTCATGTGGGTGTTATATTAAGTTCAATTTGGCATCTGGTTTTAATGCGTATTAATGCGGTTGATGCACTTTATTTTACTATACGATCATTTCATTTAGTTTTGCATTATGTTAAGCATTTAATCTTGACTGCTGTTGTGTAATATTTTGCTGAATGATCAGGCAGGCCTTCAGTGTAACTTCTGACAGAAAGCATTGTTAAACAGTAATAAGGTCACAACAATCAGCCTGATTATTTCTCTGGGACAAGATAACTGTACCCTGAATGCTTCATATGACACACAGCGTCAGGAAGACAAGATCCAAACACATTATTTATTACATTCTCAGATAAAGATGTGAGACGGTGGTTGACCTGCTTACATCAACATAACAAGGCCAATAATTTGGATAACATGTGAGTCCAACCTTCTTTGTGACTTGGCTAAAGCCTTTACTATAATTGTTTTTTTGTTGTTGGTTTTTTTACAGTATTTAAATGGTAACTAAGAAGGTCCTCAGAAGCACCCGTCTCTTAATTTGGATACACAACTCTGTACATGATCAGCCATCGATGTCACAATATGAATAATTTGGCCTTGACAGAATTGGTTGTTCTAAATAGCTGGATGAGTACACGGATTTAAAAAAAAAAAAAAAAAAAAAAAACCCTGCTCAAGCCTGGTCAGTTGGAAGGGTTGGAAAAGGATAGCCAATGAGAAACTTCAAGGAAAGACAAAGGGATAACACAGACACAAAGCAAAGACATGGGGAAATGGGAAAAAGGAGGGGGAGATGGAGAGGAACTGAATGTGTATATGTGTGGCGGGGGGTGTCCAACAAAATAACCAAAAGAGACACTGACGACTGTGGTAGTTACTGGCCCTTGCTTAAGGCAGAGACAAAGCATTGGATTGGGTAAAGCAACAAAACATTACAGTGACTATTATTAGGCTGATGAGTGGAAAAGGGCTACCATTTCTGTCTTGTTCTTTGATCAACATTATGTTGTTTATGTCTCTCTATTTATGGCACATTTGTTTATTTTCAGGCTCTCAGCAAATGGTGGACTAGATTTCAGAGGATGTCTAAGTCTGCAGCTACACACTCACCACATTTCCCTACATCTGTTTATCATTGCATTTTAGTAGGAGCATTGATCGTGTCATTTGTAAATGTCAGCTGTCACTAAATAAACCCAAAATGTTTGGCTTCAGAGCTTTTTGGGTTAATCGGAGTTGTTTTGAGAGGATTAGTTAAAGTTTCTGTCTGTCTTATATGACTCAAGGATTTGCTATATAATGCCATGACACTGAAACACCATGTCCATGATGCAGTAATCATGCTCTGCTTTGATTTATTGTCCAACACTGTATAAAACTTAAGACAGAATTATATGCTTCTATTACATGCTATGCTTTCTCAAAATCATGGGCTTCAGAGGAAAAAGAGCACTGTGACAACACAAAAGATTGTGCTCAATAATGATGGATTTGTTTCAATTGCTTGACACTATAATGATCTCTGATGGCACACAGGTATAGAAAAAAATTTTTTTTTTCTTTCAATGCACATGGTGACACAGGCGAATGCTTCTGTTCTGTTCTTACACTCACAAAAGAAAGGAAAATAACACAGAAAAAGACAGTCATCTGCCTTTTTGAAAAATAATACATTTCTGCCACCTCTTTAATCTGCCCTGTATAAAATTCCTTGTCACTGTGATGCTGACATATTAATGTGTGATTCATGCAGCATGGTACAGTCACACCATGCATGTTGATCAGTTTTATGTTGTGTTTAAAGTGTTTATTGGTGTCTCATATGAGAAATGGAGAAAAATAACATCTACAGTATTTGTCAAACACTTGAATTTGCTTTGAAATATATTTAGTCATATGGGATTTGTTTGTGTGGCTTATGCTCTGAGAATGTTTGTGACAGCAGCTTGTCTCGCAAACAGTCGATGCAGACTTTTCACAAAAGGAAACTGCGACAAGGTTTTCCAAGGATATCTTTCATATTCTAAATCAAGAGGAAACAGGGAGAAATGAACCTTTGCATTAAAAAAAAAAAAAAAAAAAAAGAATTTCTGAACATAATGCATCATTAGACTCAGAAGTCGTGTATTGACACGATGCACTTTGATTTCCGATACGCTGTTATGGATGTCTTCAGTCCTTTTCATTTCAGTAAACAACAAGAATGACTGCTACTGGCTAATTTGTAAGAAAAATCAGGACAATAATGACTTAATTATTTAAGATTAGAATCTATGTAACGATGAAATCTATCTTGATTTTCACATTAAACCTCTCTTTCTTTAGTTCTCCTCACCCTGCAGAAAAATACCACAGCAAGTGTCTACCATCATTGTGAAATGCTCCACTCCAGGGGCTCATCACTCTGCATGTCAATACCGTTGGATGTGTATTTCCACTCTCATTAAAGACATTAACAAACTTTTGCATCCTGTAATTTGGCGGACTGCTCAACACTTAATGAAGTCATTCTATACATGGCTTGCCATCCATAGCACAGCTTGTTCCTTTCCACACTCACCCCACCCCCTTCAAGCAAGTTGCTCATTAAAACATCCACTGCCACACTTGAATTGCTATTGCTGTGGTAAGTACATTTCCAGGCATAAACAGGCTGTAAAACATTGACCAAACAAAAAAAGTGAAACTATAGAGCATGCAGGGTGTTCCATTCTCTGCAGTATGCCTCATATGCAAAAAAAAATGGACATTGAATGCTTGATGGGTGTAGCTGTGGCTCTGGTGAAAGAGCGCTTTTCCACTGAAGGTTGGTGGTTCGATTCCTGCTTGTTGAATGCTACATTTCAAAGTATCCATGGGCAGAATACAGAAGGCCACATTGCTCTATTTGTTGTGCCACTGGTATATTTGAGGATGTGTGATGAATTGATTGGAATATGATAAATTGTCTATTATCTCTATAGTTCTATCCATCCTCTTGCTCTATTAATCTGTCTATATTTGTCCCATTTATACAGTATATAGTTCTGTTGATCTTTTATTGCACTGATTCTTTATTCTTTGAATCTTTCTGTTTTCCTTTCAATCTATATTTGCTCTTTCAATCAAAATTGTTCTCTCAGTCTACCTTTTGTTGAGTTGATCTTTTCATCGCTCTAGTGATCTTTCCATTATTATGAAAATCTATCTATTATTCTATCAGGCAATCTATTGATTTGCTTTATCATTCTATCCATTGTTCTACTATTTATATATTGTTCTGTGTATCCACCTACAGGTCTGTAGATCTTTGTATCTTTCTATTAATCTTTCTGTTCTATCAGTCCATCTTTTCTTCTGTCAATCTACCTATTCTTGGGTTGATCTTTCCATGGCTCTATTGATATTTCTGTTATTTGATCAATATCTCTATTGTTCTTTATTCTTCTAGGAAACGATTCTATAGATCTCTGCAAATTTCTGTCTATCCATCTGTTGTTCCATGGAGAACTCTGAAAGTGATTCTTTAAAACAAATTTAAGTCTGCTATAGTCAAGCGGAATGCTTCTGTGTGTCACACGGGGCTGAAAACTCCACACTGGTAAGGTCATATAGAATAAACAGAAAAGATGCCACAAAATGACATCTGTGCTGTACTCCTCAGCCTTATTCAGCTAGCCATGGGCAAGTGCTTATTGTGCAAATTGTATCTACTGTTTTGCACACATGTACCCCAAACATGTTTTTTAATGAAACACAGGGAAGGGTTAAAAGGTAATTACAGGGAGAAGGAATGAAGGAGGAATTAGCTGAAGAGGCCAGATGGTGGAGGGAGGGAGTTCAGATGGAGTCCTGGGCAGCCGGAGCTGGGAAGGAGAGCAGAGCAGATGGGAGGATGAGAGGCCTCATAAAACCATATTACCACCGGTATTACCATTGTCATGATCACAGGAACCATACTAGCGATGAAGCTTATTATGTCAAACATTAGAAGCTGAAGGACCCAGGGCTGACTGATGGCAGGGAGTTTAGGGCAGAGGCCTGAAATGTGAATATTTACTTCTTTGACCAAGTTGATGGGAAGTATTAAAAAATAAAGTGTCTTCTTAGTTAGCAATCAGAGGCTTGGGCAAATGTAGGCTGCTTCAGACATTTTTTTAAGTGGTAACACACATTTCTCAATCCTGAGTTCACATTTTACAACTGTTCACACAGTTCTCTTT
>JAOWBC010000182.1:20947725-20958732 GCA_028566105.1 Hypoplectrus providencianus
GTGTGTGTGTGTGTGTGTTTGAACCATTTGTAAAGAGGTTGCCAGGCAGGCAAATGCGCAACACTAAAAATAAGCACTCATGCTGAGAACAGATAAAGGCAAGAAGATGAAGAACATTTATATCTGTTATGAATTTTTGTTGTCCTTATGGCTGTGAAGTTTCCAACTTGAGAAAATATATCACAAGCTCAGTTGGATTAGGCTAGAAAACATCCTCTACGGAGTTAACACAGACTGTATGGCCCAGGCCATAAATAAACCATCATGATGTGACTTCCTACCTCTTTAACATCTTAAAGTAATTAAAAAAGAGTTAGTATTCAATCTATAGACCCAACCTAGCAACCTAGCAACCGTTCCCTCAATCAGATTGAAATCAGATAGAAATATTTCAAAAGAGAAAAATGTACATAAAACTTATTTAGTTTATTTTTTAGTGTGACAACACTCCCACACCAAAGTAGCATATTCCATGTTTTATGGCAAACCTGCAATACAAAAACTTCTAGCAGGTACAGAAGAGAACACCTGTGACCAAGCTAATGTAAGTCAAGCTGTGGGAGGGCTTTTAAAATGCTGTAAATTATTATACGGGAAGCAATCACTTTACATTTGATTACTTGGTAATATAAAACAAATGAATTCAAGCTGCTATAAGTAGCCGTTATGTTTTCAGAGCTGTGCTGTTAAAATTAGTCTGTTCGTCATGAGGTGTTCAGTCGATTTCCAATGAAAAGCAATGCACTGGATTTTTGTGGAAGAAACATAATGTCTTCCAGGTGGGAGGAGGTGGTGGCGAGTGGGTCATAATCCCCTCTTTACAATCAAAGGACCGGTGTTTGTGTCCCAGCAATGGAAGTCATTGCATGAAGCAGAGTTTTTATAAATCCAACCCTGTTCTATTCCACTAACCTTGGCATAGTTGTTTCCATTAATGACCTAAAGTAAATGGTTTCGGACAATGTTACTATATAAATCAGTCGTCATGTTAAAAATATCAGTTGGGATGTAGGGGACAATCGCAGATGTCAAGTGTCAGGAATGAGTTGCACTGTCACATTGAGTCAAATCAAAGTGGCAAAGGTTTCAGTAGGAATCATGCAAACCCTTCATTTGAAAATGCTGGATTCACATCAGTTAGGACTGAAATTGTCAAGAATATATCAGAAATTCTCAGCAGTACAAAATGCACATCACTCTATAGGTCAACAGACAGCTGTGGAGCTCAGGCATTCAGGGTCAATACTGCAGTGGGAAATAGTATATAATATATATATATTTAGAAGAGGTTGTCTTGGGAGAACTTGATTTTTTTTTTCTGAGAAGGATTTTTTGGGTGGAATTGCGGAGTAGCCGATAATTTTGGATGACTCACTATTGACAATTCATCTTGTGTGGGTTTGACTGTCTGAAGTGTTAAACCAGACTGTTAATAATGTACGAATACTTACAGTTTTGCAGTGTACAACAATAGCGCTGTCAATCATCTATTGTGCAAGTAAAAATAGAAGATTGGCCCATTATTGATCTTTTGCAACTAAATGCAGGATGAGACCCCAAAGAGGAGAGTCTGATGTCTGAGACAGCCTCTGTACCAACAGAAGCTTCATCCTGCTTATCTCTAATCCATTTAATTTGACAGCGATATAGATTTCAATGGCTTGAAATCCATCTGTTAAGTGTACCTTTCATATTATCATCAATTAATGAATTCATGACCTTGACTGAAGTGTTGGAGGACACATGGGATATTGCAGCCTTTGGCTTGCTGCTTCGCATGTTAAATAGCTATGCTACCACATACAGTACATCTGTTTATTCAGGCTCAAATAGCTCTGTGTCACATACTATCACTTGCTGAATGATATTTAGATTGAATGAAATTGTCAGTCCCCTTTGGCCAGTCAGTGCTAAAGTGGATCACACTGAGCGAATGAATGAATCCATGCCTGGTGCTAATGCAGCATACACTCTGAATTCATGATGTAATTGTTTGTTTTTTGTCTTTTCTCCCGCTCTCTCTAGGTAAGTGAAGCAAATTGCTCAGGCTGATTGAAAGTGGACCGCCTTGGGGTATCACATTCAACAGCACACCCAACTCTGGTACAGTACCCAGCATGCATACTGACGGAGCCTCTGCTTCACAATTAACACACACACTGACTGAAAGTCAATTGGCTGGATGTTACACACAGATTTTTTTTTTTTTTTACCCCACATCTTGATTACAATTGTGGTTTTGGCTGTTGAAGTACTCCAATGATTTTAAGAGGTTTTTGAAGGCTGGCTGTGCAGGGAAGTGCATGGGTTTTGTAGTACTGGAGAAAATGTGCAGTTATGGTTTTGATTTGATGCAGTGCTAGAAATGGAACAAAATGGTTACTCTGAACCTGCAGCTCACCAGCAGATCACTTTTATCCCATCTTGCCTTGGTTATGAGTCATCTGATGCTATATGACAGGTATCTCTGTATGATGATATTGCAAGCTGAATTACAGTTAATTTTCTCCACACCTGGGGATTATATGTACAGTACATGAAAGATTTTGTTGTTGTGTGTTCAGCATCATCACAGAGACAGACTGACACTTAAGGCTATTGAGAATCTCCTTCATGACTTTTTTTTTTTTCAAACTAAACTGTCACTGCAAATATGGTGTTTGTCCATGAAGGAGGCCTTAAACCTGCAGGTGTGAAGTGCAGTGAAGCTAACAATAAATCGTAGCAAGAGCAGAATGCATGAAAGATCTTTCACCAGCTGATGGAGTTTCCTTGAAGTCCGACCCTTTCCTCTGTTAATTTGTTCTTTTTTTCTGTCTTGATGCTGTAACATTTGTAGTTGATGCTGTAACATTTGTAGTTAAAAGATACTATTGGCCCTGACTGCCAGCGGTGCATTATGCTGTGTGGCACTGACAACTAGGAGCTGTAGGAAATATGATGAGAGCAAGTTGGAGAAAAGGAGGACATGGTGATGTAGAGGGACAAAGTCAGCCTGAGAGGATGTTGGTTGTTGAATGGGTCAAAAAAAAGAAAGGACTCTCCTGGACCCATTCATTAATAATGCCCAAATCAGGGGCATCAAACATTTGAGATTTCTTAACGATAGAACTGATTATAATGAATTGCATTTCTAATTCAGCCATTTTAAATCTAACATAAGACCAATCCAAAACAATTAAACTGATCTATTTAGATCCTACAACACCAAAAATCATCAGCATCTAGAAAGAGCATGCACAGTTTCTGCAGTGATGATTTAAATCCACAAAGATACACCCAATTCTTTGTCAGCATTGACCATTTCTACAAATATTATGGAAAACGGGCTGCATTCATATAGTGTTTTACAATTTGGCCTCTTGTGCATCCATTCACACACACAATAACGGCAGTTAGCTGCTGCAGCATGCACGCTATTTGTCTGTCCATCAGGATCAAAGCTGCAGTTCAAAGACATTTCGACGGCTGGAGATCAAACCACCAACTCTGTGATCAACCCGCTGTAACTACTGAGCCTGTGAACTTTAGAGCAAACATCACTTCGAACTACTATCAGAAAACGTGCAGTTAACAGCGACCTAAAAGCACTGTTTTATTGTATCACAGCCATAATCTCTTTGGTCTAGATAAATGTCTCAACAGTTTTCACTCATCTCTGCATGAGCAGTGATAAAACATACACGCAGGTCCACTTTTTGAGTCAATGGAAGCATACTCCATGCGAAATTTTAGCCCAAAACCAAAAAAGTGAAAGTTCAATCTTTTTTTCTGAAGTTAAAGCACTGAAGTATTAGCTTTTACACATACATATGGTTTTTAAAAGGATATTTTCTTTTTAATGTCAGTGCATTGTCATATTTTTGCAACCTGAAACCACCCTACTGAATGCACTGACTTGTTTCAAGCACCTGTAGTAATTCCCCAAATTACTGGCTGCACTGTAAAATAAATTACATCAAAATATATTAAAAGCTCAATTGAAAGAACCAGGGCATACTGCAGTCTTTAATAATTTAGTTAAAGGTTCTGTTTAATATCAGGATTTAGTTCCAATCACCACTCAGCATAATCACATTTTAGAAAAGAGGGTTCATCTGGCAAGTCTTAAGGAGTGCTTTGTACCCTTCATAGTATGTCAATGCAATGTCGTCAAAAGAAAATTATTGGTCTTTCACATGAAGTGGCACAGAATTCACAAGATTAAAAAAAAAACAAAAAAACAAAAAACAACAACAACAACAACAACACTCCACTTGTCCTTTGCACAAACTTCCAATGTGATAATTAGTTTTTGTTGTTGTTGTTGTTTTATGTGGGTTTGATAAGACTTTCTGTCATATTAATCTAATTTAATTTTGACAACAAAATAAGAGCTCTAGGCGAGTAGACTGGTAATGACCTTGGGCCATTCTCTAATGGCTGAGAAACACTTAGCCAAAACATTTTGTAGCTCAAAGCTTTAATTAAAAAAAAAATAATTGAAAAAAAAAAAAGGCTCAATAGTGCGGTTCTTCTTTATTGTGAACACTTTTCCTTTTGTAGCCTGCTGACTGCTTTGCGTTAATTGGCAGTGGCTCCTGTCACTGTCTTTGCTGCATTAACGTAGTCATTTCCCAGTCAAGGCTGTCGCCACCGGCTCGGAGGTGAAGTCGCCGCATTTGTGTTTGACTTACTCTGGCTGTGTGTCATGCAGCATAATTGAGTTCAAATTGAATATGAGCTACCAATCAGTGCAATTAATGAAGGATTGGATCGTGTCTTGTGAGGGCACGAGGTAGACAAATATCCCCACTCCTTAGACATTAATACCTAAGCACCCATGCAGACACACAGTGACTCTCCTCAGATTGGTCATGCTCGTGGCTGACAGAGGAATGGCTTGCTGTAGGCTCGCTCATTATTTTCCGCCAAATTGATTACAGTCAGTGCCTGTGCATTCTGCTTGTTTCATTTATTGTACATTATCACTTTGGATAAGATATAAAAATGAGTCTTGCATTTTTTATGTTATGCTATTTTAAAACTAATAACAAATAAAAACTAAAAATTGTTATGCCAATATGTTGCTAAATGTAAATTATATGTGTATCTTTCCATTTTGGCAGCAGAGGGCTGTGTGTCAGCCTTTCAGCATTGGTATTCCATCCCTTTGCTGAAATACTTGTGGGTAATTCATCATTTTAAAATTCCTTGTGAGCAACAATCCAAAATATTGTATTAGGTAACTAATGAGCAATCACCCCAGAGAACATTTCTGTATTAATCCATCCAGCACTAGCTGTGCTGCCACCTGGCATGGTACAGTACTTTTCTGAAATCCTCCAGTTTTTAATTACAGACCTTGGCACCAGTAGGATGTCATTTTGGTATCCTGATGACTTTTCGTGCACTCCTAGCCTTTCCTTGATGTTTTTCTCTGCATTTTGTAGTAAGTAGTAACATGTATCTAATTGTAATATGGTAAACTGATTCAGTTATATTTGTTTTGTTGTTGTTGTTGTTGTTGTTGTTGTTGTTGTTTTAATATTTAACAAATATTCCACGACAAAGATATGTATAGGTTACAATATGACATTAACACTGTACATTGATGTTTCATCACTGGGATGGTGAACTCAAGGCACAGGAAGTAATTTCTAATTCTAACCTGACCTCACAAAATTGCTTGGCATGACCACTTTGGTTTTAACATCAGATTGTGGGTGTAGGAAATAAGTGAATACAAAAACACTGACCTAGGTTTAGTGCAGAAATCTTCCTGGTAAGATGTTATAAAAGACAATAAAATAAGTAAACAGACTGGAAGTGAAGCTGCAAAAATAAATCAAAAGATAATTGATTCACAAAGCATGAGCAAAGGAAGTTATGTAAAAAAATATATACAGTTGTGCTTATAAGTTTACATACACTGGCAGAATCTATGGTTATTTCACCATTTTTCAGAGAATGTGAATTATAACATAAAAACTTGTTGTTTTTTTCAACTCATGCTTGGTGGTTAAATAGCCAATAAATGGCTTCACCCAACCACTGACCATGAGTGGGAAAAAGGTTTTTGTGTTATCATTCATATTCTCTAAAAAAAAAAAAGGCCAAGAAAGCAAGAATTCAGCCGGGGTATGTAAACTTTTGAGCACAACTGTATGTTTTCACATGGGACACGAACCCTGTTCTCCTGGGTGAGTTTCCCTTTTGTTCACCCACCGTTCAACTTGTTCCACCACCCTTCCCTCTTATCCTGAGTGTGACATCTGCCATTTAAACTCTGTATGTTCATCAGCCATTACCACCATGTCACCCAGTGACGTCATTAAACAGGTTATATGTACGATCTACACTGACCTACGTTGGTTTGTCTCCGAAATGTATTTTACACACATTACATGCCAACAGCTCATTATGTGGCATTAAAAACAAACATGGTGATTTCACTTAATTTTGCGATCTCATGTTGTCCAGATCTACTGATCACAAGTAGTCCTGGCATCACGACAACAATGGTGTCTGTCTGGACTACAATGTTACTTTTCTTTACTTAAATGTTTCATACTTCTAGAAGATGAAAAACTCTCTCTTGCTCCCAGATACAGTAATGCAAAATTAAAAAAAACCCTCAAGAATTAAAAAAACAACAACAACTGATTCAAAAAACAAAATAAAGGATTTTTGCCGTCATAAAGCAGCAGGCCCTATGAAAGGATTATTCAAATGGCTGTTTTGCACCGGTTTATTGTCCTCAATGACAGCATGCAGCAAAGACTAGTACTTTAGAGACTCTTGCTTGTTCTGGCTCTTTATATGTTGAACAAATTCTCATTTTCACACTGAACATGAGCTTATTATTGGACACAAGACTGCCTTCAAATGATATCACACATTAAATTGCCTTTAGAAGTTATCAACCTCATACATATGGGTCATAGTTACCTGCGTGACCTTCTATATTTGCAGAGGGTCTTAATCAAACCATTAAATGGTGCTGGGTACAATTTTGTTTTTTAGTTTTAAGCACCAAAGGTATGTGGTTAAGTTAGTGAAAAGATATTAGCTTAAGTTCAGTTATAAGATCTTAGTGAATTACATAACTTCCACTGATGAACACAAACACGTTGGAACACACATACAAACTGATTTATAAGGTTACTTCTCAGTAGGGTTGCCAACTCCCTGAAAAATAAAAAAAAGAGGCAGGGCCGGCCGAATGATCGAAGTGAACTGTTTTACTCAAACCTGAATTTAATTAAATGCGCATTTTTGAGTGACATAAACACATGGAAAACAAATTATTATCCAGTAATTCACTTTTACTTTACTTTAATTTTACAAATTAACTGAATAAAGTAAGATTCTCTTAAACAGAAACCTGTCCTGTTTAACTTAAAACTGTATGAATTAAAATAAAATAATAAATAGAAAGCTTGTTGTCTTCCGCTGTCTCCATAGCACCGGTACCTCAACCAATGAGATAAAAGTATAGGTAGGCTGTCAGCTCATTGGTCACAGCGCAAGACAGAGCCTGGTAACAAATTTACCTTAAATTTTTATTTAAAAAAGTGCCCTGTTATTCATTTTCCAAGGCCAGTTTCCTGACTATTTTTTGTCTCTCAGTTTAATACAGGACGGGTGCTTTTGTTTCTAAATATAGGACAATTCTGTTTTTCAATGGACGGTTTTCAACTGAATTTCTGGCTTCTCACTTAACACAGGAAGTGAACCCAGCTGTCCTCTGTAAAAAGTCACGGTCACTCATTAACCTACATCATCATGTCATCAACAGTAAACATTGATATGACTTAATTGTATAGGAAGATATTTGTTTTTGTGTGTAAATACTTAAGAGATACACAAGAATTAACTTTTTGAAAAACTGACTCAACTCTGGCTAATGGATACAATGGGCTCAGAATAATCTCTGTTATTTCTATGCACATAGCATGCTTTGCATTTTTCCAGTGCAGCGCAGGCCCATTATAACCGTGACATCAATAAATAGCTGTGCTGTCAGGTGGAAAATCTAAAAATATCTAACACAAAATATTGCATTAACACAAACTATTAAACATTATAACATCACAGCTGGGGAGACTCAGAATACGTCCGCATGGGAACTCATGTCAGGGATTAACTTTTCCTCATCATTCTTCTCAGCAGTCTGTTATCAGCTGCAGCCTACTGTTTCTGCACTTCTGTTTTCTCTCAGGCACCATGACCTCCTTCGTCAAAGAGGCTGCGTTGGCTCTACTTCTGGCCATATAATAAGGGCACTTTGTTTTGCTTTATATCTGCATCAGAATATGATTGAGCCAGGAGTCAGACGCCTCTGCTGCACAGCACAAAGGAAGCATTGTAACCCCTGCTCTATTGTTCTTACCACAGCAATAAATATTGTGTCTTGGGGTCTCGCACTGAAATTCTTACATGCTGATTCAATGTGGACTCAAATTCAAAGATATTATAAAAAACAACAACGTGAGAAATAAATAAATACATTTCAGAAATAAGAAGCAGGTTTCTGAGCACACAGAGACGATGTTTTCATTCTAATACAGTATGCTCCATTGGCACTACCATTATGCTAATGAGAAAGGCAATGCCGTTGAAGTGATTCGTTAGTGTAATGGGAAGAAGCTAATTGAGTGAATTCTTGCCAAATTACCAGACATGCTTAATCGTCCGCCATAAGCCTCAGTCAGATGTGAACATGCAAACGTAGGTACAAATGTACTTTGAAACACACACTCCCTTGCACAAATGCATGCAAAGGTGTCTACTAGAAGGGTGACTGCACTTCACCTATGACAGGCACTCCATTTAGAGCAGCGGCGCTACACAGGTGCTCACTGCTCTGAGACAGACAAGATCTTAGAGTGGAATTGACTGCGAGATGACAAAAAAAAAAGACATGAATACTGAGCAGCTCTCTCAGCGGCAATACACCACAACAGTCAAAACCTAGTGTGTCATTCAGTGTAGTCACTAACACAGAGGAAGTGTTAGATCCTTAAGGAATTCTATCCAAGCCAATGGCATTTACAAAGCTGGCACAACGACAGATGATACATATGAGTTTTGCTTCGAGACGCTGTGCAGCGTGTCAAGCAAATGCCTCAGACTTAACAAAAATAACTTGCTCATTTACACAGCAGCCTTTATGCTTGTTGCAAAAGAGCAGTGTTGATTAATCAGTAACAGTTACCTCCCTTCTCTAGCCTAATCTGGATGTGTACGAGCGTGTGTGGGTGTGCTGAGAGAGAGAGTACACCCTGGATAATGTCACATTAGCATACCTCTATCCCGGTGCTGCTGTCACTCAGTGCAAAATAGAAGACGTACCTGTAGAGTCAGTCCTATACTCACTCCACAAATATGTATCTAATGTCATCAGGAGCCAGCCATGTGTTTCACCGCAGCCGCTGACATAACAGCTCTGTGTAACCCACTGGGGGCTGAGCCACGGAATGGATACATTAGCTTTAATGGAATAAAATAGGTACGGTTCAGCCACGTAAAACACAATGCAGAGAAAGTTCACATTTACTGCTGAAATCCCACAAAATGTTGGGGATGAGGGTTGTGAATGCATTGATATCAACATCCGACTGCTGCCATCACTGCTGAAACAAGCATGTGACAGTTGCACATTATTGTTCTTAACTATTTTGCCAGTTGTTGCCAGAATTGAAGAACACTCTATTCCCAAATGTGCAACCATTCATTTGCAGTTTGCGACCATTTTTGGAGGCTAGGACTAAATTTTATAATTGTTGGTGGAAAATCTTTTTATATGAGCCTTGTGAAGTGTGTTGACCATGATAGAATGGTAACTATTTGTTTCTAGTCATATGAGGTTGGTATGTATATCGGGAAGTGATTGAAACTAAATGGGGATGAAATTCTCACAACACTAGCATATTTTAAATAACTATAAAAACAGTTACAAAGTGGGTGGAAAATTGAGAATGCCCAAGAACTATTATATACTGCAAATAATGCTGTGGCAAAATAAGGAAAAACTTTAAATAACACCAGAAAATATATTTTCATTGTAAAAATATAGCCATCTTTCTGAACCCACTTCTCATAGAGAGGCTGTAATAAGGACAGAGGAGAAGAGTGTCCCTTCCTTATTAAGAGAGTCCATGTAAAATCAACCTTTTTTTCCCAAGTGAAATTCTCATGTTCGGCATGGGCAATTCATCCCTCACAGGAAGTGACAGCTTGACATTTAAATACTTTATAAAAGCTCCTGAATAGCAGCCAACCTGTTTTTCATCCAGAAAAGCCAGACTCACCAGAACTTTCTGTAAAATGTACCACGGACTGGCCGGGCTGGTAAACACAAGCTCTGCATGTGTAGTTTAGAGAATATTCTTCAAGACGTGGGTAATGCATCACTGTGAAAGTGAAGCTGTCAGTAACACTTTTCAAAGCGTATGTCAGGCTTTTCAACTAAGACACAATGAAAAATCTTTTTTTTTCTATGACAAAAATGCAACTTATTAGAAAAGGCTGTGGGCTAGTGTTAAAATAAACCATCAGTTCTATTCATATTATAATAAAAACATTCAAACCAAGGGGCGATTCTAGGGTCAACTGAGGAACCAAACTAAGCCCCTTAATATTTCTCTTTTCTGACTCACTTTTATGCAACAATTTGTCTTTTCTAGATCAATCTCTGGTGTGTCATTCATCTTCTTGCTAAAACCTCTCATATCTGATTCTACCTCATCCCTGATAATAGTAGATTGCGTCTGTTGCTATGGAATCTTTGCCAACAAAATTAATGAACTGAAAGGTGTACTACTTAAGCTTTGATGCTGCTACCTCTATGTCACTATTCAACGATCTGTAGGCACACTTAATGTACATTTCAATGCTACATGGCATGAGTAAGAGGCTATCAGCACCACTGAAGGCTACCGTTCATCTGATGGTGCTCCGGTGTGCAAGCAAAGCCGTGTTGAAACATAAAGCAGCTGATATGACTGAAGTTGCATAAAGTTG
>JAOWBC010000182.1:21004081-21017521 GCA_028566105.1 Hypoplectrus providencianus
GGTGGGCGTGTGTGTGTGTGTGTGTGTGTGTGTGTGTTTGTGTGAGTGTATTGACATTCAGTATTGAAAAATGATTTGTCCAAACTTGACTTTGATTTGACTTCACTTGGACCTGTTGTTGAGGACTTTCTATTCCAAGACACAAGACTAGACTTGATCTTGTTCTAAAAGACTTAAACTCCAGTATTTGGAAACTTGCATAGGAACTATGAATTAGTTTAAAGCATCTGAAGAGCAGGTATATATTATTGTACGCAGCTTTGTTTTACAACATGGCACTTTTGTTTCTTGTTCTCACATTATGTCTATTATGAACATATCCATGCTGGGCACACAGCAGATGCCCACACTAAGAAAAACACATGTATTTACAATTCAACCCACAGCCTCCACCCCGTCTCTCTTCTATGGCTCAAATCCACTTATTCAAAAACTTCAAAGTGTCTGTTTATTGGGATATTTCCTCGCCACTTCCTCGAGGGGAACAGTTTTGTTAGCTGAATTTTATGTTAATAAATGCTGTTTGTCTTCCCTCACCCGACAAAAAGATGTTGGGAGTGAGAGCACAAGAGGGCATGCACCCATTCTTTTATTCATAATGTACGTACAGGGAGGATGCCTGCTGTTGGATTTGCCCGCACTTTCCAGTCTCCTGCAGCTATCTGACAATGGCAAAAAAAATGTTGTGTTTTTAAATCTTGTTATTATGTGATAGGGAGATGCAGGCAGGCCTTCTATACAAAAGCTGTCCTGGATTTGACATTTGTTATAGTCTGTAGAGTGTTATTGCCTATCAGAGACTCTGATAGGCTTTGACTGAATGCTATGGCCCAAAAACACAATTACATAGTGCTGCAATCTTTGCAGGAAAGCAGAACCAGGCCTGACAAACCTGAGGATATTTCGAGCAGCAGCCCCATCTTCTGTCTCTGCCAGGCAAAGGCAATGCTATTTGTCTTCATCACAAGAACACAAACAGGACTGTCTGCGAGTGAAGCAGGAAAATATGAGTGTTACTTTGGTGTCAGTTCGGTTTGCATATTCCATTAATCACCGCTGATCAATACCACATCATTTCATTCAGGCTGTCTGACAGAATTGTGAATCATATGTTTGCAGGCATTTGTGTGGCTCGAGAAAAATCAGCCCGACGTGAGCTCTGTCAGTCTCAGAATTAATGCCACATTACCTGAACGTGCTGGAGCGTGATTTACTGTGTTGATATCAAATGTTGCAGTGATGAATGTTGTAGTCTCCCAAGCAATTCTGATGATTACTTAACTGCTTTTAATTATCAGTAGTAGATTGAATACAATTAGTGGTGGTTCAGTAGAATGTTATATGTAAAGTCATATAAAGCAAATTTGAATTTCACCTATTTTACTTTCCCCAAATCAGTTGTTTCCAGCTGTTTCACCTCGTTTCAACCTCCAGTATCAAGATGCTTAATACAAGAAATCTCAATATAAATGATTCAGAAATAAGTAGATAATTCTTTTTCAGGAGCTAAACCAGAATAATTTCCACCTTCTGAACTGAAGGAAAAGACGATATGGGTTGGCTCGGTGGATATTTGCTGCAGTGTGTAATAGGCTGAATACAAGATGCAGCCACATTGCTTTCCACTCGCTAAATTAACTGCTTGTTCATGTGAGGAGCCAAAGCTTGAATGTGCAGTGTGTGGCTATGAAGATGTATGGTGGTTTGAAATTGTAGGAGGCTTTAGAAAGTTTGTAACACTTTAGAATCCCATCATGCATCATGAATAGACGCCAAAACTCTTAAGTCCTCTTGAGCAACTTTTCCACTGAAAGAAAACTACTGCAGCCCCAGTTAGTGAAGTTCAATGACGTAGAGACTATTAGCATCCATCAGGCCTGGGACTAGCAAACGCATCATCAAAGCCATCTGTTTCCACACAGCTTCAGCCAGATTACCTCAGTCTCCCACACTCCTTTTCTCTCAGTCTGTCTCTCTCGGATCTAGGAAAAGTTTTCATATTTAATGATTGGCAGAGCAGTGACAGACAGAGTAAAAAAATCTCTCTTATATCAAGCTGTCTGTATCTTTCTGTAGTGGTGCTTTACTTCAGTAATAATAGATTTGGTTTTAGCAAAGAGGGGATATATTTATAACCATGAAAGCACCAAAGTAAGTGATATGTTGTTGTTATTGCATCTCTCTGTTGATCCCTGCTCTGTGGCAGTGGTACGGACAGCGCTGTTCCTACACATTCATCTCCATCAGGCAACAAACAACACTGTCTGTCTTGAAACGAAAGCTAAGTGATTTTCAGCCAGTAATTTTGTGTTTGATACTTTTCTGAAGATTAAATTGAGGAGGGCCATCAGCAAAAAAAAAACAAAAAAAAAAACCTACCAATTTGTAGCTGGTTAGCTTGTCAGAGACCAACTGAAGAATAACGGTTATGAAAATCAAGTAAAGCGATCATGGTGTAGTTTGAGATAGCATAACGTTAGCTTTTTCTTTCATCAGCTGCATTAACGCTTAAAACGCATAAATAGTGGTATTATTTTAGGCCAATTGTCCTGCTGAATAAAACACAGTTTGTTTTGTTCGATGATTCAAAATCCACTGCAAAAATACCATAGGCTAATTCTCAACAGACAACATGGTGATTCTAACTTCCTGGTTGGCCTACAAAAATTGTTGATTTTGTTTGCTCTCTATATAGCCAAACAAAAATAAGCAAGACTTTACCATTCAGATTCAACTTTGACACCCTTATGTTTACACATGCACATTTTTCATATGTGGAGTCGACACATCATAGCCACAAAGATTGAGATGGAGGGCTCATTCCATCCCTCCTCTGCCAGCATGACACTTAGTCCCAGTTTCAGCATCAGCTAATCAGACTCTGTGGATCCATCTTTAGTATCATCCAGCAGCCTGTTAGGTCACTGTTATGGAATATTCTCAGTCTTTTACTGGCTCAAAGCGTCTGATAATTGTGTCAATGTCTTTCCCTGCAAACTTTCTGCTACTTTAACAAGCTGCTGTGACAGCTGTACATAGAGCCAGTTCAGACAGAGTTCAACATAGACTGGGTGGCAACAGACTGTGTGCAGTAGCCACTTAGTCATTAGCATGCTCGAAATGTATGACTAAAGTGGTCACTTTTCAAAGACACTGACAATTAAGGCTAAGCAGACTTGCTCAGAAATGTTAAGTCCCTTGATTGTTCCAGATAATAGTTATAAGGCCAGTATTTGTATGGCAGTCAGTGCATAATTACCAAGCACTTCGTGGCTGTGGAAGTTCAGCTGTGAGATGCATTAAAAAATAAAAGTTTTTTTGAAGTTATAAAAACCCATAATCATTTGTGATACTTGGGGTTGGCTAGGCACAAATGAAGCATTTTGTTTTGCATCTGGGTGGGATGACTTTGTGGCTGAATGAGCTTCCCATCTGCCACAGTTCATCACAGAGTGGGTAAAGGGGGTTTTCTTGGGGCGGCTATCAAGTTGTCCTCATCCCATCTGCGGCTGACTTCAGGCTGTCCACTTCTGTCCCGACCACTGGGCTGGCCTTCCTTTACAGCTTGTCTAGTCTGCTGCCCCACCCATCCTTAATGCTTTCATCCAGTAGAGTGGGCCACTAGCTACAGACCGTGGAAAGATGCGCTGCAGCAGACTGAAGGGTGTCCTCAGGAAGAACAGTCTGTGTCCCTTCTTGAGAAGGGCATGTCTTAGGTTTTGCTGATACTGAGTTCCAGGTCATTATGATTATGTTCACCCTGCAGGTCTGACTGCTCAATTAGCATTTTTTGCATTCAATTGATTGTGTAATCATCATGTCTGAGTGACTTTGGCCCCTGCCAGCCTGCCTTATGAAGATGGGTTTTTTTTTTTTTTTTTAGATTTTTCCTGATTTAGGATGACATATGGATGAGGCTGAGGGTTGATTTAAAAAATCAACCCTCAGCAAAAAATTAAAAATAGATTTCAGATGTTATTTGTGTTGTTAAAAAAAAAAAAATTAAAACATCTAATCATCAAGCAATCAGATGTTTGTACTGCTGTTTCATAGAAACTGAATAGCCATGGTGCCAGTTCATTTCTTTAGGTGTCCAGTGTCATCGTGCAGCTGGATCAGCTCAAGCTTTTCCCCAAGGAGACAGTGCAGCAGTGGTTGGTATCATATAGAGAAAAATTACACCATTTTCCTCTATTCAAGTAACTTTTGCTTAAACTTCAGAGCCAGCTGTTTGAGTAAATGACTGAGCCAGTTTTAAGAGTTTTTGTAATCAGTAGGAACCAATGGTTTTGGGGCTAAGAGCTGGCCTGTCATGTTTTTTTGCCTGTATTTACTGACAGCTTCATTCTTCACAACAGAGTACAAATGCAGTGTATCCACTCGCTGCTACTATACAAGCATAATTAAACTTGATTAGAAATATATCCAGGAAGCACATGCAGGCATCAGGCCGGCGGGCTGAGCTTGGCCAGCGCTGCAGCATCATCATCAAAAATGAATTGCCAGGCTATTTGTGGATGGGGAAGAAGCCAGAAGATGTGTTTACTGTCAATTTGAACGAGTAATGTGTCCTGTTTAGTAAGACTTATAATGCCCTAAATGTTGTTTCAGAAGCTGTTCCACCTTAACGAGAAAACAATGCTGCAGGAAATCTGGACTTTCTGTCATGAAAATGCACACACTTAAAGATGATGAACAGTAGCACAAAGGAGAAGCTGCATGAGATTAAAAACAAAAATATCTCTTGGACCCAGTCGACTGCACGGTATTGAGAAATATCATCTGTAAGAGTAAGATGAGCTGCAGCATTCATCCCAGAGAATACTTTTTTCTGTCTTATATATATATATATATATATATATATATATGGTAAAGACAACATAAGAAAGCAAATATACTGGAAAAGCAGGAAGAGAAGTGAGGTAAATACATTCACAAACATTGAGCTATGGAATGTGAATAAACAACTTAAATTTTGATAACAACAAAGTAATATATAAAGAAAATATTAATAACTCTTAAACCATCAGCTACGGACGTTACATAAAAAAATTATAGTTATGTTAAAAGTAACTTGCTTTTAGGTTTTCACTGGAAAACAATCCCATTCTCCTGGGTATAAGGCTGCCATTTGTCCATTATTCAGTTTTTTGTCTATTTTCCAACTGAAATAAACTAAATATCATAAAGAATAATTTACTAGGCCCAACTTCAAAAACCCCTCAATGTTGTTTTATTTTTTTTCAATCACAGGCTCATTGCTAAAATAGACTAAAACTGTAATTGTTGCTGAAGCTTCCATTTGTTAGCTCCCTGCACAGCTTTGTCTCTGAAAGGTGGTGCACTGATCTGATTTTCTGATTTTTGCCTGCAAAACTTTTCTTGATAAACAATCAAGATATTGATATCATATTGATATCAATAATACTAACAAAATGGGGCCTAATCATGTACTTCCCTAGGAGGAGCATGATATCAACATGTGGAGGCTGTAATTAAATAATTTATTTCTGCATCACTACTGAGGAACTGATAAGAGAAGACATATATCCAAGGATTGCATGCCTTTATCAAGCATGCTGCATTGATTGCATTGGTTATTCGCTTTGACTCCAATAAAAGAAATGATAAAAATTGATTATCATTAATAAATAGTGTTTATTGTATCAGAAATGAGATAAGGTAACAATACCACTAGAAAATTATCTGTATCCTAATATTTTCAAAGGTCAGACAAGCATCAAATGAAGCATAGGTATTACTCAATTTCATTTTTTTTTATTTTGTCTGAACTTTACAGAGCTTCAGTTTAACATCAGTGTTGTCAGTAAATCAACATTTACATAATCTGGAGGTGAATGTACTTATTAAAAACACAATAAAATACAATAATTGCATCCCGCATGCATGGCTTATACCATGCATACAGTCCATCGGTATATCAAAGGCATCATGGGTATTTATAGAGTTAATTGAATTAGTACTAAATGAGCCTATTAATTAGTCATAAACGAGAACACTGACTATGGAGCTTCAAATACAAAGAAAATGGTTTGTTAGGCTTCAATGGCGCCCTCCTACTATATATGACACAAAAGTAAGGGGGAATAAGTGGTGATAACATTAGTCATGCCCTCTCAGCACAGAGATCCACTCTCTACATCTCAAATTCTGAGCATGATCCAGAGGCACCAAATGGCCTTGCCACCTCGTCGGCCCTGAGGCAGAACCCTCCCACACTAGATTGCCTCTCCCCTATCCCTGAAAGCACCCATTCACTTCAAGTCTCATTCATTAGAGCAGATCATACCACCCCAAGAGCCACCCAGCCAGGTCTCTGAAAGGCCAAGGAAGCCGTCCAGAGCATCCCCTCCTTCAGTTATTAGAACAAGAGCCCACTCTGCAAAGGAGCAGAGCAAGCAGAGCTCACCTAATCTTCATCAGGATTTTTACCCCACACGCCCCTATTCTCCTGACAGCATGGCTATCTGCGTGTGCTGTTTGGCCAGGGGATTATTAACCTCTGAGTGCACCTTTAGGGGGAAAAAGGAATTGGAATTAACTGAGGTTCAGTATTATCAGCCTACATGCCATAGGTGGCTGCGAGTCTATCAGCCCGGAGGAAAACGACTTAATAACAGCCTCATTAAGAGCATAGTCCATTACTGATAAGGGTCCCCCTGAGATGCGCTAATTAAAAGCAAAGGGGGGTGTCAGAGTGGGCAAATTGGTCACAGTCAGTGAAACTTTAAGTTTTCGTGGCAAAACAAAAGCCCAGCTAATCTCACTGCCTCTTGTATAAGGCTTTGTGTCTGCCCTGATGCACCTTAGCATGGTGCTCCAGGTGTTTCTTACCGCTGCCCATATTAAGACTTGAAAAGGCTGACTGTGCACAATGATCCTGCCAAATTAGATTTTTCTATGCGTGTGTGTGTGTGTGTGTCAAAGGCACTTGTGTGAATCCACATATTTAGAACTGAGAGTGTACTTGCCCACTTGGTGGCAGAAGTGCTCCACTGTAATGCACAAGCTTGTCTTTGTTGCCGTCTCCCTGTGCAGGAAAACAACCAAAAAAAAGACTCCTGTATCAGTGAAGTTGGAAGACACAGAAAATCAGTTGTAGATGTCATGAGTATCACACTGGTTCTGTACAGATTGACATACCCACTCTGCTGTTTTCAGTATGTCAGATAAGTTGATGATGTATTGCGGAGGAAGACAATGAAATGTTCCTATTGGGATTTTATGACAGATGTTAGAAAACCGTAGAGGCAGTGTTACAGTTGCACCTTGAATGACATCTTCTTTTCAGAGAGGTATTCTGTCTAATGTGAGTGCTGGAGCCTGGATCATTGTGAATATTGATGGAATTAATCCTGAAGGTATTTGAAGTGGAAAGGTAATGGCTGTGGCTAATTCTAATGTTACCTTTGAAATGAGTTTAATTGCAAATGCATTTAGGACTTGAAGACCAAAAGACTGCAGCTACAGAATGATGCTCCCCCATTAATTGTAACTCCAAGTAATCTGTGTCACACTTTAAAAGCATTTGATCATAGGGAAGTGCCCATTTAAGCCACTGTGAAAAGGCTAGAGGAAATTATTAGTTTCATAGAAACCCTGTCGCCCATCAAAACTCCACATCTCCTCCTGGCGTGAGACTATTGAGGCACTTCAAAGTTGTTCTTTGTTGTTTTGCAAACAAAAAAAAGCCCTACCTCAGTGGATTTTATGTTGGGGGATACAGTGCTTCTAAAATGATTTTCATCCTTGGAAAAAAGGGAAGAATAAGTGACTGTCAGATAATATTGTGCTTGGCAGTCCACGTGCATGCTGCATGCCGTCCTATTTGGAAACAAACATCCATGCCTTATAGAGTGGCCCGAGCAAGCAGAAAATAAATTTCCTGCTCCGTGCACTCCAGTTGTCTCTAGTTTCATCATTATCCATTTCAATGCCACTGCTGGTGCTGTCATTGATAGTAAGGGCAAGGACTGTTCATACACAAACCATTTCTCCTGTGGGAAGAATTGATTTAATGACAACATCCAGTAGCCACAATCGATGGGGCAGAGGGAAAGGTACATTATGAGGAAAGGAAGACAGATAATGGAGGATCACAGAGCCATTTCCTTCACTCTAACTAGCATCCTTGAACACTCCTCCCCTTCTTTGTCCAAAAGTACTCAGTGGAACAGGCCAGTGTGTGAACATGTCTCTTTTTTTTTCCCCACAGTGTCTTATCGACACATCCCACACATTTACCTTTGACCAACTCGGGCCTTGCTACCCAGCAGAGTCACATCTGGGATCACAGTGGCAGGCATTACTAGATGATGATCATTTCAGTTTACAACCCCACTGTTTTACCCCATGTGGTTACTCAGCTAACGGCTGCAACTGGAGCAATTGTTTTTGTCTCTGCTCTATCAAGCACATCAACTGCATTTAAAATCCTGCTGCTTTAGAAAAGTCTTCCAACTTTAGAAGTGAAGAGCCTTTCTGTCTTGTATCTACACATGAGGATTACATCCACTCTAAGCGCATCTGATGAGCTGACTCATCAAACTGAAAAGGCTTGAATTCTTTTTACAGTGTAAAGATGCATTGTGCGTCCCACACCCACTTTGACATTGTTTATGAGATCCAAAGAGCTTCAGTTGCTTTCACGATGATAAATGTCAATCTGCGGGGCATTGGTTGTTTTTTTTCACTTGTCCCAGATATTATGACTTCTATTTTTGCATCCTTCACAATCTTGCATATCTTCCTCAAATATTATTTGTTTCACTTCTGTATCCTCAGCTCACTCGTGAAGGAGGGAAATATACGACTTGTACTGTGCAGTTTGATGAAAAGCTAGAGTAAGTGTCAAACTGGGAATGATTCAAAGAGCCTGGGTGAAATAAAAGCCTGACCATATTCCCAAGCCATCACAGAATAGATATATGTGTACAATGAGTGAAAAAGGATACATTTTAAGCACAAGTCAACGTCTGAGGCCTGTCTGTTCGCAGGGGTTTGGGAACTTATTTAACAGGTAACTCGGTCGATGAATTCTCACCTCAGGCAGGTCATTCAGTGACCTCGCAGCTGAGGCCAGATCAACTGTTGTCTTCAGGCTCTACTTACAGTGTGAACAGCCAACAGAGGAGCGCCTGAGGAGCTAAGGCTGCAATCTAACTCCTTATGGGTTAAAGGTTTGAGATAGAGTCTCGACAAGTCATCAGAACAATCATTAAAATCTTAGTTTCCACCCTGAAACTGATACACAGCCTGTACGATGCCAGGATAACCAGGTTTAGGAAGATATAATCCTTTCAGAGGGCAAACCTAATTTTTTACACAATTATATTTTTTCCATTTATTGTCTTTTTTAATGCATTCTCCAATATTGTACTCCATAAACTACGGTTATAATCCCAGAAGTCACATGGTTTGCCTCTGGAGGCAGCAGCTACACCTAAAACTCTGGCTTCATTAAGAGTCCCGTATTTGCCCCACATTGGGGAAATGTAACCAATACCTTTGGACACATCAGTGAACACATCATGGTAAGTGCCTTGCTAAAAAGCACTTCAGTCCTTGACCTGTCATTCCTGGGATTTGAACAAGCGACCCTCTGGTTACAGGCCTGATTCCTAATCACTGGGTGAATAAAAAAGTACAAATATATAATTCAAAACTGTGTATGGTATATGTTATGTTCAAATGGATGACTTTTTTTTAATTTATACACTCAAATCTAAATTTGATTAGTTTTTTGCTTTATAATTTCATGAAAATTGGCCAGTACAATATACAGTTGATGAGGTTCAGGAAAGATAATGACAAATAGACTGTTGAGGCAACATGTCAGAGTTATTATTCGGGGGTAGGGGATAACAGATTGTGGTTATAGTTTTAAAAGGCAGCATTTTTATGATGGAACCTGAATACCCCTCTCCTCCATGCTTGTAAGATGTGCTACCACAATGAATGTAGATGTGATGAGTAGAATCATCCAATGGGAATGTCATTTTAAAGACACTAGATTGGTTAATAGCAAACCAAACAAACCCTGGGTTGATAGGATTGGATTTGACATTGTTGAATTAAAACATAAATAAATATACAAGTTGTTTCTAAGGTGAGATCAAGATCATTTGCATTGCAAAAACACATGCTCCGGCTTTTGATTAATCAATTTTATCCCACATAACAATGCTTGACCCTGCAAGATTATTACAGAGAGGCAATTAAATACACATTACACACATTGCTTGGGTCATCAGTGCTTATGTTGCTCCTCAAATTCCCATCTTACATTTGGTGCCATAATTCATGGAAACCACACAGCATCGTTCTACATTACCGTCACTACTGACACGTCCGAGCTGTCATCTCCAACGGTCAAAGAAAGTCCTTGTTAATACTGCCACAGTGTGACTGTTTCTGTTTTGATGAGTGAGCACTGCTCTGACGACCAGACTGCCTGCAGCTTTCCTCCTGCCTGTTCATTTCCTGTTGAAAATGAATGACTTCTGGGTGGCAATCACTTACTGCGTGTAATGGCCCTTAAGGTGAGCCATCACACTTACTCTCAGTGAGGCCATGATGTATGGAGAGTTGATAGTACAGTGGTGATGATTTCTTGCATCTGTTGAAAGAGCAAGGGCTATCTCAGCACTCTACATAATCAGCACTTTGATCCAGATTTAAACATTTTATGCATTTTTTGCACATCTTCAGAACCCAAAGTGCTTTTGAACATTGTTTCACTTAGAAAGGGATAATTGGAATTCGGTTGCAGTCCTCTAATATGTGATTATGCTTGAGTTCTTGTCAGAATGCACAAAATCCATCATTTATCAGTGCTTTCAGCCTTAATAACCCCTGACAACACCCCACCGCTTCATTCAGCGTCACATAACAATTGAACTTCAACTGTGCTGTCAGACAATGCAGAGCGATATTTTAAACTTTTCTCAAGTCCGCTTGGCTAGTTTAAAGCTGCCATTGGCTTCTGCGGTTGTGTTTCTTTTCCCTTTATTCCCTGCACGCTGAGGAGCCCAGGTGTTGGCAGCGAGCAGCTTGCATGGCAGCAAAGTGATATTTTGATGAGATGACAGTCAGCTCACTTTGCAATTCTGCTGTGCGGCGTAGCATTGTGGCCCGGCGCTCCAGTGGGACAGGCAGATCCATGGGTCTACACAGCTGGCACTGGCTCCTGCCAACTGCGCCAGCTCCCCATCACAGATGTTCATGCAGCCACCACATTGGCAGCATCGAGCCCTTTGTATTGACCTTATTCAGAAGCACAGCTAGCCAAAGATGAAAAGTGAAATGTTGCAGCCGTTTGTGAACCTGTTAAAAGAGGATATGGGAGATTAGCTTGTTTGTAAAAAAAAAATTGGTAAAGATAACAGACACCTAACGTTATCTGTGTCCATTGTCAAGTGATAGTGGCTGCCCAGACTGGCAGATGACTGAACTTTTGTGGTTTGAGGAAATGTATCATGCTTATTTCCAGGGTTACTCTTGTGTTTTGGCTTTGTACTATAAGACATTGACATGCTTTAATGTTTAAAACAAATTATCTTCAGACTAAGTTTCTGTAGGGCCCCCCTTCCAAAAAAGCCCATTCTGCTGATGCTGATCGGTCAGTATTCCCCTTCAGTGTCAAATGACTGAGACAATGTTCATGACAAAAAATAGCAACTTGAGAAAAAGCGACATTTATTATAGGCAAACATAAATATCTGTTCCACAATGCACTCATGCAACAACTCTGTGGACCGTAAACATGCACTTTGTTTATTGTTTGTCTTCGCAAGTACATTAGTGAGAAATGACCTATGAAGAAGAAAGCCTTTGTTGCGTAAAGTATTTAATGTAAACATTCAATGTATACACACTAACTGCCAGGATGCGGGGGTGAAAAAAAATGTAAATGTGAAACAGTATAGTCACATATGTCTTTTTTCTTTTCCTTTATTTGCTCGTAAAATGATATTGAAGTGATTACTGTAGCACATGTTCCTATGTGTTATCCCGCACATCTCACCCCATGGGTAGCATTCTCCCATTGGAATCTGTACAGATGTACAAGCCTTAACCCTAACCCACAATATATACGACAACTCATTCTGCCGACTTATGCTTATGCATTGGTGCAAACCAATGAGGAGAAGAGTTTAGTTACAAATGTCCATTCATTCATTGGGTCCTCCTAATGTACTTGTAGATTCCAGCAGATGGTCCAGCCTGTACGAGCTAGAGCACTGAAGAGTGTGTAGAATAATGGGCTGTACAGTATGCTTCCTTTTGTATTCCCTTCTCATCATGTATTTGAGTTGGCACATTGATGGCGAGCTACAGTTATGCACATTTAAGTGGCGAACAAACGCTCTAGGCCAGAGAAGAGTGTTATCCATAGTGTCCACTAGAAGGCTCTGCCTCTGCTGAAAGAACTAGGGTTACAGTTTTGTAACCTTCAATACCTCACACCAGAATCACCATAATGAGGCAGAACTGGAATAGACTTTATATTGGATCAACAGCTTACCTGAAGATGGGATTACTGATTGTGTAAAGTTACTTGCTTTGTTATGTTTGACTGTTTAATGTCTTATCTATAGCCAGATGAACTAGAGTCTGTTAAGATGGTGTTTTGGTGTTGATAGCCTAACATCTTAATAGATATGATATTGATATAAATCGATATTAATATCTAAGGGTGTCTTCTCCGTACTAAGGTAGCGCTGTCCCTTTAAGAGAAGCACAGGACTAGAACCACAGGAGTACAAAGCTCCTGTGAGACTGAAGAAAAAAAAAAACTGAATAACATTAACGTAATCCAAACATATCTAACAGTGACATGAGTTGATGAATTATGATTTTGATTTCCTGATGATTCCTGTAGATAAGGAAAACACGTTAAATGTGTATCTGCAAGACTGGGGGGAAAGTCTGGACTGTTTTGTCATTTATAACATTTGTGGTGGTCAAAGTACATTGAACAGCTTGCTGTTCAACATCACAATGTATGTGTGTGGCTTGTGTGATTTTGCCTAAATTAGGGGGAGGTGAGCATAGTTGTGTTTCAAGTGGGTGTCTTTTTGTATAGGCTCCACTCTACAGTGAAAGGGAGTTTATTCCTGATTTTTTTTCTTTCTTTTTTTTTTTTTTTTTTTTTTTTACACATGTGAAGCTGTTATGAACTGTTAATCTTTGTGTTGTCTTAATAGTCTATAAACTTCCCTTATCCCAAGGGCCCCAAAATACCCATTATTACTTACTTACTCCTAAATTACAGCAGTAAAATTAAATTTCAAATGCCACATTTTTTTCATTAGAAACAACCAGTCCTTCATTAAAAACTGCCAAGTTAGTTTGTTTTTTTGCAACAAAATACAAACCATTACCCTGATTTTCAAGGTGTATGAACAACAACAGTAC
>JAOWBC010000182.1:21090388-21102848 GCA_028566105.1 Hypoplectrus providencianus
GTGTGTGTGTGTGTGTGTGTGTGTGTGTGTGTGTGTGTGTGTGTGTGTGTGTGTGTGTGTGTGTGTGTGTGCGTGCTAATGGTTTTATCTCTGTGCTCATGGAGGAAAATGTCCTCACAAGGATACACGAGTCAGAATATTCCATGTCCTAACAAAATCTAACTTGTCCTCATTTCTGCTTGTGGTTAGTTAGATTTGGGATTAAGATTTTGTTCTGTAAAGGTAATTTAAGAGTGTTAAGATTATATAAGATTTTAATGGTTTAGAATAGAAACAACAACAAAAAATTTGGGTATTCTGGCCTTTGTGTTTCAGGTTATTTGAAGAATTAGAAGCACAGGCACCTGGAACTGTCATAATATTATTTGGTGATTTTACCACACACCTTGGCAAAATTAGAATGTGACCTTTTCTTTAATTTTTAGAATGCAGAAGAGTAATGTTTAATCTTAAAAATCCTGTAGTCCAGTGTGGTGTCCATTTATAACATTCAGCGAAAAAGAGTGTCCTCTCTGTGTGAATGCTTCTGGTTTAATTTGACCACAGAGGTCAATGGAGAAATTGCTTGTGATGAACTCACACTGTGTTGAGGGTTATGGGTGACAGGAAGTGTGGATCGGAGTGTGTGCCTGTGGTGGTGGTGGTGGTGTGTGTGTGTGTGTGTGTGTGTGTGTGTGTTGGAATGAAAGAGCCAAGGTCAACATCAGGTACCCAGTGTTATTTACCATCATAAAACAGCAAGATTTATGTGACAGGCAATTTAACTATGGTGGCATAAATATGTAATACACTCAGTGTACTAAATCACACTAGTTCAGGTGTGGGAGGAAGGCTGGTGAACATGGTTGTGGGAGTTTAACCCCCATCAGAGAAATGTTATTACGCTGCGGGTGGCAGGAGCAAAAGATGAGGCTGTCAGTGAGTCCCTCTGTTCAGCCCTTTGGTTTAGAGCAGGCATGGGCAATCTACGGCACGCGGGCCATATACGGCCTGTTGTGTTTTTTAATCTGGCCTGCCGAACCTATATAGTAGTTGTTTTTTTTTTTTTTGTGAATACTTAATAAATACTTTACTACTGTTAATAAATGCATTTTTTCCCCAAAAAAGCCTTGCATATCCATATTTTACAACCTATTAACGGCCAAAAACTTTCATGCAATGGCCTTTACATGTCTTTTATTTTACTTCACACAAACACTACATCCATCAGCTCCTGGTCCGCTCCCTCTCTAAAATTTTACAACCCATCGTGACCCACGAGTCAAAAAGTTTTCCCACCCCTGGTTTAGAGCAACATACTTAGACATCTTCTGGTCGCAATATCCCAATAGTATCAGTTTGTGGTGTGGTGGTTTGTGTTGTGGGAATAAATTTCACATCATTTGTATGTATGTTTATTTTTTTATTAAATATAGACTAATATAATTACAGACAAGTGGTGTAAAAATTCCATTAAAGTTTGAATAAAAAATATAAAAAGATAGTGGAATAAAGTGAAAGTTCTCTGGCTCAATCACAGGCCCATGAAGAAGATCGTTCCAACTGCATACAGCTGATGCACATCTCAGATCCTCCGGGAGCGTGTTTAAGGTACAGCACTATGCTAAATGCTGCTTTCCACGTTCAGTTCACCCTCTGGGCTGAACAAGCTGACCCGAGTTCATGGATCGAAGAGCTCTACTCAGTTTATATTCCTAAAGCATTTAAAAGATATGTATTCTGGGCCTAAACCATGCAGTGATTTATAGATTAACAGCAGCACTTTCTGTAACTAACTGTGAGCCAGTGTGAGGAATTCAGAACTGGGGTAATGTGCTCCGTTCTGCTGGTCCTGGTTAAAACTAGCAGCAGCATTCTGAACGAGCTGCCACTGCTTAATGCTCCCTTTGGGGAAGAACGCTCAAAAGAACATTACAGTAGTCCACCCTACCAGAAATAAATGCAGGTGGGAGCTGCTTTTGGTCATTGATTTTAATTTTTTTAGTAAGATGATACAAGGGTTTTTTAGTAATAGCTAGTGAAAGTGAGATCTTTGTCTCAGGAGTAATGGCTACCATTTTTTTAAGTGTTTTGTCATTCCAATTAGTGCACCAGTGGACTTTATCACATGTGAAACTGTAATCTATACTGGTACTGTGATATATTTTTATTGAGTTAAATAAATAATGACACAATGATAAACAATAAATATTTTTTTTTTTTCCATGGTGTAAATAGTCTGTTTTTAGCAGCCCATGAGTGGCCTATAATACCCTTTGGTCTGTCAATCAATCATGGAGCATCTTGTTGACTTGTCAATCAGTCAGAGGCAATTTCTGTTCCTGTGTGCATTTGAGAGCAGAGCTGTCATTGTGCAATCATCCCACCCCCCTCCATATCTATCTATAAAAATCTAAATGTTTTTGGCAGTCGGGTATGTTCAGTCATGGTCTTAATCATCATTCAGTATCCCATTTCAGGAAAAAATATGTCAGTTCATATAAGTCCTAGGTGAATGGTGGTCTAGTTTTCTCCACACATGTTAATATTATACTGTATGATGGTGTTGTGGCTTTAAAGGGGACCAATCAGCTGTAGTTTCCACGAACACATTTCCTACAGAGGGGGGTCATCGGTTCAATAAATTATTTTTCCCGGTTTGCCTTGTTTATTTTAACTCAAAGATCACGCCTTCCCTAGGATACCCAATCTCCAGGTCAAGCTAGAATAGGGTATGATCAATTAAAATAATTTGCAAGTAACCATGGATACAGATATTCACAGCTAGACCTCCCCTCTCATTCCAGTTAAGAGGTGAGTAGATTGCTATTCTATTTATTACATAAATGGGCCAATGTAATAAAACTCCATCTGCTTTCCTGTCTCTCAGCACCCAGGTCAAAAGGTCAATTTTGCACATAAATACCCCCTACACAAAATTATAAATAGCAAGATGTAACCTTTGTTTTTTTTTTTTTCTTGATTTGCATGACTCCATTTCCTTCCCTGACATGCCAACATTTGTCTATGTATTCAGTCTCTAACTGGACATATTGTTATGGAAATGTACCTGAATCACTGAGCATTGTAAACCACTTACCACCTTAATAGATTGTAATCTTTGACAAACAGGTCAAAAATTGTTTTTAAAATTTTTACTAAATACAATTTTATGGATTTTTAAGTGTCAATTTGTTCCTGCCATATTAGATTTAATTTCCCTGATTAGCTATAAATATGAGGAATTTGGTCTTCCATGAATATTAACTATGTGATAACAGTGAATTTGGGTAATGGGATGAGTGGATAGGAGTGTGATTGAAGTATGTGTGTCTATTACTCAATGAAAAATGCCCTTAAAATATGCATACCCTGCCTTATTTTATAAATGTACTAATTAACAGTGCTCTGGGTGGCTCATTACATGTAAGGCAGTTCGTAAGGTGATGATTTCTTTGAGAGCTGCAAGTTAGTCTGCAACAAAAATACATTCTCTGTCTCCTGGGCATTTCCTGCTCCATTAACCAAGTCGAGACACGATGCTTGGTATCTTACTAAAGATATAGTGAAATCAGGTGGTATTCAAAGCAGATTATCTTCCCCCGAGCAGCGGTTCACCTCACTTACCTTAAAGCGCTTAGATGTCTGATTCTATAGTGGGAGCACAGAGCTACTGTACGAGAGATTAGGGAATTCTTCCTTGTTAATGCACCAGGGAGTGTTATAAAGAGGAAGTAAGGCGGGGATGTTCCTGCTCACCACTACTTTTCTTTACAGACTCTTCCCTCGTGTCTGTATCACAGTGTAACACAATACTCTGGTGAAAGTATGGAACTGTAGCAGCTTTGAGTTCATTTACAGAGAGATTCACTCCTGGTGTCTTCATTCATCCATGTAATACAGTACGAAATGAAATACAGAGTTCTAGTGTGCAGCATTTGGTTCATGTTGCTTCCTTAAAAAAAATCTCCCCGTTCATGTTTTTGCTGAAAAACAGCCAACCTTAAAACACCTCAGCCCTGAATGGCTAACCACAGCATGACAGAGACTGCAGTCAGATAATTCTCTGAACATAATTTAAAATGGGAAAATTTAAATTTCTTCAAATTCTTGGAGAAACATCACTGGTGGGGGATGAAGACAGTCATATCAGACAAACACAATTGCAGTTTTACAACTTAAGACAGCAGGACTTTCTTTTGCACTTTTTGGCCAATCATTGCATTCCATTGGGTCCAGGGTGGAGAGTAGCTGCCTCCCATTTCTTGTGCAGCCTACTTCACACTGACTCCCTATTTCAAGAATAAGTACATGTGTGGGAATTCCCATAATGGCTTTGGGATTTGACTGTTCCACTGTAGACTGTCTTCAGATTCAGCTCACTTGCCTTTAGTTTCCTGAAGGCCAAACCTTTGAGAAGCCTTTTTCACATATCAAAACAAAAAGAAAAGACTAATATTTATTCATGACTTTTTCACAGCCAAACCTTTCACACCAAGGCGGACATGGATATTTGTAATCCTTGCATTCCACCAACACTTCTTTTAAGTTTAACACAGTCATCAGTTCATAGTTGTCATAGTTATCTACTATAAAAAACCAACAATCAACGTGAGACACAAGCGACTAGAGATTTATTTAATACTTTCAATATGTTGTGGAAAAGTTTCACCAAAGATGAATGTAGCGACTGGCTTGGGTGTTCACTGACATGCAGGCAACACAGGCACTGACATGAGATGAAGACTAAATGCATAAGTAGGGCAGGATAATTGGTAACAGGTGGCAACAATCAGGGGCGGCCACAGGTAATCACACAAAGCAGGGAACAAACGAGAGGGAAGTCAAATGCTGCTGTTGCTGCCATCAATGATAATGATAGTTCTGATTGATGTTACCCTTTAACTTATCCTTTACGGTAAGGCTTCATAGTGGACCAACAACTGCATGCAATCTCCGGTACATACTATGTCTAGAGAAAAAAACATTAGCTAATGCCCTCGGAAATGATCAATCCTAATATACCTTGACCACTATTTATTTTTACCTCTCTTGTGTGGAGTGCTCACCCTCACAAGCAGCTTCAGTTATTCTTCTTCCCAAGATGCTGCCTTCCTTTTCCTTTTCATATAATTTCCCTTATTTCAAATAAATCACTTTACATATTGTAGTGTGAAATATTAGCTTGAAGAGGAAATTATTCACTTGGGGCTTGATTTTCATACGATACAATTTATTTTCATTTGTTGTATAAGTTATCTCTACTTTATTTGTAGACAGTATGTCCTAATACAACTGAATATCTAGTTGGAGCCAAGGGAAACCAAAAGTGGAAAATGGAACTAGATGTCTAGGTCTGTCACTTTGTTTTGCTTCCTAATTAACATGGTGGTCAGTGTTAATGGCTCTTACATCTCATGTTTCTTGTTGTGTACATGCATACAGAACATTGGATATGTGGTTATGGTCATTATGGGGTTTATTTCAATGTATCAGTAATGTTTATCATCAAAGTATTGACTTTGTTTGCATAAATAACAAATCATAAACAATGAAAAAAAGGTTTGTGCTGTATGGAAATATCTCCTTGGGCTTGTCAGCCCACTACTCTTAGGATTCCCCAATAATTATACTGAATGTGGCGACCCATCATGGTCTTTTCTGTCCTGCTATGGTTTCATTTTCCACAACGTCACATTTCAAGCTAAGTAAGTATTTTTACACTTTTCGTAATATAAAATTATTGTTTTGTTTTTGTTGAGTTGCTGTTGCCTCAGCAGAGAGAGTCTATCACCCTGTCAGTGAGTCAGTTCCCCGACCCCACTCCTCCTCCTCCAAACATCGTCACCTAGCTTTAGGTAAATGAAGTCTGAGCTTTCCATAGATGCAGACTGTTCACTCTCGTGCAGCCGGCTGCTGATGTAGACTATTATTTTCCATCCTAATATAGGTTTCAAACTTGATTGACAATTTCATATAAACCTTATAATGACTATCCCAGACACTGAATTGTCTGAGTTATTTTATAAGGTAATTACTGAATCAGGTAGAAAATTGTGGGAGAACATTCATTTTTCATTTATCTATTCATGAACTGAAATCTCATGGACAGCCCTCAGCTCAGTATCTCTCCTTATATCAAGGTCCACTGAAATATAGTTGGCTTTATCTAGTCTGTCAATTCCTCTTTTTACAGTAACCCCAAGGTGTCGGACTCCAATTCAACTTATTGTGTTGTTGTATGGCTGTGGATTTCTGTGGCTGTGTTTTTGCTCAGTTTATTTAATATAATGAGGTAAAACCATCCCAAGTACTGTCTTTAAAAAATGTGAGAAAGGTCAGTGACAGACAGCATCCTGTCTGGTGGACCTTTAATGTTATATCAATCACACTGCCATATTTTTTTATACTTGCAGTTGTATATTGATGAGTGACTTTTGTATACATTGGATAACCTTGTCCTTTAGTCTAAACTTCTCAAGTACTTGAAACATACAAGTCCAGTTCACACTGTCAAATGCTGTTTCTGAATTAAGACTTATTAAGGCAGAGCTGATATTTATGTGTTTCACATTTAATAGGATCTGTCTGATCTTGTCTATGATGTCATTCATTAAGTGTTAGTGCCTTTCTACAATAATCATGGCCTTTTAATATCTGATCAAGAGGTAAAAATAAACCTGTGAAACATCAGTCAAGCCTTTTCTTCTCCGTTTCTATGTTTTCACTTCTCAGTGCTTCAATTACATGATTCTAATTGGAGATAACAAATATAGTTATCAATGTTCATGCTGTAGATAAGAAATGACTGGTTCCTGCTCACAGATGCATCCAAAAATATGCAACAGATTCCAATTCAGCTTTGATCGATTGAACAAAACATATTGCTTTTTATGTCAGTACACTTTTGATTTGATGGCACAAAAGGCGAGCATGATTCAGCGCTTCACACAGGAAGCAGACATGAAATACACAGTGCAGGTGGATACATGTTGATAGAGGCACCGGGGCATGCAGTTCTTCATATTTATAATTAATATATTAATAATTGATATTGTCTGCTGGGTAGTTTAGGGCAAAGCTCAGTGTCTCTGTCAGTGCTGTCTCCCATAATGCATTGTGATTCACCACTCTTGCATGCTGGGCTGATTGCAAGGTTTGTCCTCTCAGACCCAGTCCACAGTTTGACAAGCTGTCAATGTCAGTGGAGTGGAAGCATGTCTCTGATGGCTGTACCTGCCTGTCCGTGTGTGCCTGTGTGTGTGTGTGTGTGTGTGTGTGTGTGTGTGTGTGTGTGTGTGTGTGAGAGAGAGAGAGTCTGAGAAGAGCTGATGATATTTGTTTTTTGTCTACGCTTCCTTTAAAAGCAATTTGTGAGTCAAAATATGATCTAGGAAAAAAAAACGGGGAAAAAATAAATAATTATGTACTGTGTATAAAAAATATTCTTATAAATGAAGTTATATCTGGACAGACCATCGCTTTAAATGAAAGTGGATGAAGGTGAATGATGGTGAAGGTGTTTATTAGGAGTTAATCAACATATATAACTTGAAACATATGTATTTCTATATTGTGTTGAACCCTAATAATATTAGGTCATTTTATCAAGGATCTTCACCTTCTACACTCCTTTGAGCTGGGGCAAGAAGTACATCATCTGCCAGGCCTTTTCTATATAATGATGATGTTTCCACTGTCCCAGAAACTGAAAGCACTTCACAGCAGACATGGAGCTGTTCAGTATGTTGATGATGGCAGAGTTGGGATGCTCCTTCTGACATCCCTTTTCACTGTCATCCCCACAGTTTTAGGCACATTCTTGGTTGTTTTGGCCACACCAGAGGGCCAAATGTTCCTCCTCCCACCTTGTAGACCCCTCACCATCAGTGTGTCATCTGCAAACTTGTCAAGTTGCTGGTATCAAGAGAGAAGAAGGGGTTGCAAGTTTTGGCTGTCTGGGTTTGGGATTTAATTTTCTCCAAACTCACCTCTACCCTGTCAAAAAGTTTCTGATCTACTGACAGATGGGGGCTAGCACAGTGAGCTTGGAGAAATTAGACTGGAGGGCTTTTAGGATGAGGATGTTGTCAAGCTAGCAACAAATGGGATCAGTACATTTGTCCCTGGGGAGCTGAGGTGTTGCAGGATGTAGTGCAGTCCAATGTTGACTGCATGAGCCAATATACAGGAGGACGGCAGGGGGCCAAGCAGGGTTCTGGTGATGTCCTTCAGGTTGTCTCTGTGTCCTTCCACTCCAGTGATGTCCCTTATACCACAGGCCACCTAGTTGCAATTTAGAATTTTGGATTTTTAAATGTTGGAAGGGCAATGGTTTCTTACATGAGGATAGCAATATTTAGATTCAGGGTCCAATCTTTTTCCCCTATAGCTGCATCATGCAGTCCGTCCTGAGAACTTGCAAGCCCGGCAGATTGAGTGAACTATCTGGAATGGGCTCACCAAGCCATGCTTCTGTGAATCACAGGGAAGTAGTCTGGAAAGGCCTCTGTTTGCTCTGTTGAGAAGCAGCAGTTCATCCATTTTCTTGGCCAGAGTTTGAACATTCGCCAGATGTATTGACAGGAGTGCAGTTCAAATTCCTCGAAATGTTTAAACAGCGCTCTGGCGTGATTCCCCCATTGGCAGCTTCTGCAAATCCCAGAGCGCTGCTACTCCCACAGCTGAAATCTCTGCAAAACTTCTGGGTTGTGTGCAAAGCAATGAAAAGTTTGACATGTGAATTGTCCAGTTTTTTTAAGTTCTCTCTGTTGAATATAATTGGGAAAGGAAAAGTTTTAAACCGAACCGATACACAAAAGTACAAAGTAACAAAAGTCAGTCAAAAGCCATAGTTTTTTATCCTTTTAGTCTCCATTGGGCCTTCTGAATCTGATTTTGACTTTGCACATACATGCATTTAGCTATTAGAAATCAAGAGTCAATAGATTTATTATAAGGGGACTTGTGTTAATTGGTGATGAGATTTTATCTTGACAGTTAAAGGGATGATCAACAATTATTTGGCCAAGATTAAGGCAATTTCAGCTAACTTAGTATTGGTACTAAGATGTAATATAATAACCTCTAAATTCTGCACCCTACTGTACATAGAGAGGAGAGGAGCGGACATTTCAACATTCTGAGCCTCATTAATAAGCACAAGTGACCAGTGAATTTTAAAAGCTAAGTACAGCAGTTAATGATGTACTTCTTATTCCCCAAGCTTTTCCTTCTGCACATAGATGCACACCAGGCATAAGACTAACTTCAGTTTAGAATTTATCTCAACAAGCAACCACGTCAAGTAGCCATAATTAGCCAATCTGAAAATACAAACTGTTTCCCAACCATACTTCAGTGTAGCACCTGTCAAATGTGATTAAACTGATGCACATTAACTGTAAATTAGAGGAGGATAGCTTTGGAAGTTTCACTAAGCCAAACAGCCATAACAATCCAATAGCCATTGCATGTAAACTGACACAGATGTTGACCAGCTTATGTGACAAAATTTGATAAATGTCACACTAGTTAAGTTTGTGAACAATTAGGACACCTCAGATTCATTTACACTCAATTAGATGCCTTTATTCACACTCACCCTCAGATCTATGTACCATTTAAGTCTCTGAGTCAAGCCTCATTCAAGAAGCTGGTTGTGAAAAGGGAGAGTTGACAGGCAAAGAAATTAACCCAGCCATTAGCGCATCACAGCCCCAGCACAACACCTCTGATCATTGATGCCCTCACTGATGAGGCATTTGGTCCTCTTCATTATTACCTTGTGATCAAAAGCCATCTTTGTTCTGTCATCATTGCCAGGACATCTCACTTCTGCAAGATGTGCACTCTTTCTCATTTGCTGCATTAAAATCTTAATTGCATAATCCCACCTGCATTCCTTTTATGTGGAAATTTACCAGAAACAGAAAATCTTCTGACCTTGGTATTTTAGTTTTGGGTTTAAATCACATTGTAAAACTCACAAATAATTGGGAAAACTTAATCTGTTGAAGAACACTCAGGAAGTAGATGGTCTGGTCCAACAATAAGTCATCATAGGGAGTGGCTTGGATATGAGATTACAGAAAGAGCTCATACTCATTAGGAGATAGTCAACACTAATCTTAGGACATATCTTGCGTGTCATCAGAAACACAATGTGTTGTCTACTTAATGAATGTGACAGTTTCTGTTTTGTTGGAAAAACATGTTTGTCCCAGTTAACTGGACCAGGTATAAGACAGGAAAACAACAATCATTACAGACACTGTCCAGTTTTGTGCTTGACACATGATATCTACTTTTGTAATTGTTATTTAATCAATTAAGCTTTAACTGAAAAAAATCAATACTTGAAATCAGATTCTAAAGCCTGATCACTGTAGTTTGTGATGTGCTGTTGATTGCTATTGAGCTGGATATCATAGGCACTAGATGATTGCTAAAAGTCCTTTTGCAATCACAGGAAGTATGTGCCCCAATTAATTCAACATTCACATTTGGAATGCAAATGCACAGTTTTAACCTTTAATATGCTTAGAATTAATTTATGATGGGGTTTTGGACACATATATACTGATGTGTGCATATGGACCGAACTGTACTCTTTCATGTACACAACTTGTTAGTGAAACAAACTTCTTTTCTTTTTCTTTATAAAACTTGGTTTCCAATATCTGGTAATTACTGGGATTTGACCAAGAAAGTCTGTTGAGGTCCAACATATTTAAATCTCTCCGGTAATAACGTCTGTTGAAGATTATTCCCTCTAAGCTGCATGCTTTAATATCTGCAAAAAAATGTATTAAAAGTAAAAATTATATGAGCCAGCAATCGGTGATAATTATTATGTTTCATTTCTTTTCATGTGTGTTTTTCTCTCTCTAAGAAAGGGTTAGCAGCAAATGGGAATGATTAGATTTAATTTGGTTGTGAACCAAATAAGTGGCTCCCCACATTTAACATTTTTATCACTTTCAATAAAGGGGGTCCGCATAGTCAGCCAGAAGGATTCAACCACACCTTTCATGGCAGGACTCTGCTAGCTTTGCTTGGAAACCATGTCAGGATGAAGCCCATGAACTTCACAGCACCCTTTGTTTCTTCCCAGGGCCATGGAGTGCCCTCTGCTTCTGTGGGAAGAGACAGGGGCCCCTCCTGCTCCTGGCAGTACTGTCAACTGGGGCAGTCGGACCCAGTGTATCAGAATCTTGTGCCGATGTTGGCAACCCATTTAACCCTTGTTTTATCCTGGGTCCCATCTCATTTTAATCCCTCATGGATGTGGCATATTTTTCACAAGGATTCCAGGTTTGAACCTGGCTTGGAACCAGTCAGTGTGGAGCATATTTAATTTGTTCTATAATATACGCAAAAAAGCATACTTTTTATACAAAATGTTGCAAATCCCCTGAAATAGGGGATTTTTTTGGGGGATATCTAGATTTAATGTAACAATTTATTCATATTTTTGTTGAATGTTAAACTGTTAACCATGGGAAAGAGTTAAATCATGCACCCAGGGCGCATGACACATGGTCCCATGGCCTCAGTTGGTCCCCTTAACACTACTTTACTGGGAGGACAGCCTACCAGGACAGCCGCTGTAGCAACTCCAATGGAGCTAGGTCTTAACTTGCCTGACAAGAGCATCAGAAAATGTACTGATTGATCTTGAATCAGGCCCTCAGTAGTTGGGTTTGTGCCGGCTGAACTCAAGTTAAGATCACTTAAGGTCCATGTACCCACGATAAAATCTTGCTTTTAACCTCTTGTATACTAGGATAACGCATTGAAGCCAAAAAATTGCTAAACCAACTATTGCTGAACTTAAGTGAATTTATTCTTTTCTACTTTACAGACCGCTTGTGTGTCTTTTTTGTGTCATTCAACACAGATAATATTTGACCAGCAGCAATTTGTTTTTCAAGACTGGTCAAGGGTCACAGTGGAAACCGGCATTAGCTACTGACGCCAGAGTGCTTGCTCCATAGTGGCTCTTTGTAAGACCAGTGGAAACAGATGGTGGTTAGAAAACTGAGCTAGTCATGGCATGAATCACTTGGTATCGAGTCAGTGGGGCCAACAGCAGATACAATGAACACACACCCACCAAGCCTTAAATGCTCTGTTTTGTTGTTAAAATTATCAGAAATATGTTTAGCACTCATGCCTTACTGCAAGAGTGCTTGGTGCTAGGGATTGTGAGTTCAAATCCCGGGCGGCCGGGCACTTCTGTATGGAGTTTGCAGGTTTTCCCCATGGGTGCGTGGTCTTACTCTGGGTACTCCGGTTTCCTCCCACAGTCCAGAAACCTGCACATTAGGAGTTGAATTGGCAAATCTAAATTGACCGTAGGTGTGAATGAGTTTGTGAATGTGTTTGTCTGTTTGTCTGCCCTGCGATAGGCTGGCCACCTGTCCTGGGTGTACCCCGCCTCTGGCCCAGAACCAGCTGAGATAGGCACAGCCTCCCC
>JAOWBC010000182.1:21111060-21130162 GCA_028566105.1 Hypoplectrus providencianus
ATTCGAACTCGCGACCCTCGGCACCAAGCACTCTTGCTGTAAGGCATGAGTGCTAACCACTGCGCCACCGTGGGGCCTTCATGATATCTATCGGTGTCTATTGATATCATCAGTGTACACCGATGAAGATCCCTAGCACTTTCAATATGCTGTTATTAAATCTCATAAAATTGCCTGAGTTGGAAATGTCATCTGCATTCATTTAGGCTGTATGGCAAACAAGGATAACACAACTGTTGTCCATATCTTGTCAGAGAAAAAGTTGAGGCATTTGTTCTTATAACAATTTTGTTTTTTTCACCGACAGTCAAAACACTAACAGTAATAAAACCGTGGTACGTAGTAGCTGGATCTCAGCACTGAAATAAGAATCCTCCATTATAAATGAGACAGGTATGATTGTCACAGATCGGAGCTGTTTATTCACTTCAGAAGCTCATGACTTACATCTGTGGGGGAAGCATGCAAAATAAAATTGTGGAATTAAATGATTTTCATTTTCCAGTATTTTAAATGAGAAATATCCTGTTTGGTTTTACAACTCTGTCCTGATTCCTTCTTTAGACAAGCGAACACCCACTCAGGTGAGTTGTACGAGTTTTACCAGTGAAGTAAATGTTGCTGTTTGACTACTTGTAGATTAAAATTGATGTTAATCTTTTGAGATTATCTTGCGAATCCCAGAGGGACAATGAGTAAAAACTATTTAGTCCATGCTTTGTACAAGCAGAGAACAAGTAAAAGCTGGCAGCCGTGCACTCGTCACCATGCTGCGACTGTTCTTCCACTTTCAATGTGTTAACATTATGGAAGCAGAGTGTCAAACACTGAATAGGTATGGCCCTGGCATTGAGATGTAAGGTTCCATTCAGGGTTAAAGCAGCAGGTCAAAACTCCACTTACATATTTAACTTGAAAGATGATCCTCATATGCAGCATTAACAAAGGATTAAAGTCAGTAATGCAAGCTTTCCCGTCTCATGACTCCTCTTTGTCTTCACTTAAAAATTCAGAGAAGATTCAACTAATAATGGACTGTTAAGGAAACTTATGTTGTTCAGGTAATTCTAATTTCTATGGCTCATGGTTTGTGAATACTCACATTTTTTCCACACTTTACATTCTGTTGGCAAAATATTTGGCCATTTTATATCATTATTTTTTTTAGATTAGGTTGAACAAAATACAATTTAAGATGGAGACAGAGAAACTTTTCTTCTCAAGGTGAAACATTTACATTCTTCAAGTGTCAAACTGCAGGTACATCTTCCTACATGTTGAAGCTCAAACACCACAACAAAGGAACAATGAACAAAAGATATTTTGTCATTATTGCACTAAATAAGCAACAATCATAGCTACAGTCAAAAAAAGTCAAAAAGTGTATTCAAGTGTATTTAAACACAACATTGCAGTCCCAATGAAGCAGATAGGCAACAACTCCACAACTGTCACCACAGTGTTTATGCAAATGTGGAAAGAAGTGTATATGATTGATTGTACGTGGCATCACTATTTCTGTAGTTAATATAAAAGAAATTCAAGAAGTCTACTACCAGCAAACAGGAAACAAAATGTGTGTGTCTTTGTAATATTTAGTAAATGCCATTTCAAATTAAGAATATTTTTTGCAAAAATATTTTCCCCCGGATTAAGTGACTCCTTAGCTAGAGGAACAACATATAAATTGTACTTTTCTACGATATGTATATTACCAAATTCTCAAAATAATTAAGATACAGCTATAAAAAAAAAAAAAAATCTTTTTAAGCGTTTGGGGGCACTTGAAAAAATCCAGGAGATAAAAGGAGCATTCAGAATCATGTTTGGAATCGATTTGTGTAGAAATGAGATCACGTGTATGTGCATATCAACATCGCGATTTTTTAACAATTTAACGTGCAGCCCTAATACCTAGCATCATAAATCTACCTACCACAGCTGTTTAGAACTGTATTTACATCCCAAGGTACCAGAACTTTGCATGATGGACCTTAAAAGTAGAAGTGCAGCAAAGTCTAGATAGAGTATAATGAAATCCCTCAACAGTGCTACCTTCCTGTGGGTCTGTATGAGCATGTTTGCCGAGGTTTGTGAGTGTGGTACACTCGCAATCATAATTTAATTATCACTTAATTTAATCCCACAATCAGGCAATGGCAAGTGGGATGTAGCAAAATGGATGTCAGAGCTGTGTTCCCCTCCAGGCATATAAACCATGCACATGACTAAAGGGTAGCGATTCAATTATGACCATAGTGGGGGAGCCTCCGAATGGTAAAAGCCATTAAGGAGCTCATAAACATGACAATTTATGAGTTTCGTCCTAAAGATTTACCATTGCCAGGGAAACAGAAAACCCACAGCTCACACATCAGTGTTTGAAAACTTCTGCGTCAGGCTGAGATGCAGTGTGAGCTGAAAGTTTCATGTACTAAGGAACCGGAGCCTATATAATATTTAGTGAAGGAGTGTGGTGATGCCGGGATGAGATTGCCTGATGCGTGGCCTGGCGGTGCTGGGCCGAGGAGAGAAAGAGTTAACAGTAAACAGCATCACAACTCCTCGACGGGAGAATGCTCAGGGCTCAGTACTGCATATCAATAATGGCATCAGTAATGTAATATTTTAAGTGCATGTTGTAAAATGTCATTCTTTGGCTGTCTCTAGCTACATGTCCTCTTCTCTCTCTCTTTATCTTATTTTACAGCCGCTGTCAGCTGTCATCCTGTAGTTACACAACCACCTCATAAAATATAAAGCAGGCTTTTCTCATATAACCAGACTAGCATAGGAAAGAATATCCGTGTTGACTGCGTTCATGTCGGCATCCAAGCTGCACACTGCACATTTTCTCTGCATAAGACACGGTTTACATGACATCCCATTGAGTCTGGATGGAAGTGTAATTTTGTATTGAGATTCGTGCATCAGTGTTCATAAGTAAAAACTTTTAGGTGCAGTTTCCTACACAAAATTTATATTGCAAGAATACAGTCTTGGACATAAAATGATGATTATGAACTCATATCTGATGGAGGATGATGGTGAAATGGTTATAGGTTAAAATATAGACAAGTGTTCAACTGGCAAAAAAAGGTTTACATGCACGTTAACCTCATTAATAAGACTATCAGTGCAGTGGGTGCCTCCCTAATGGGACAGCTTATGGTACTCTCTACCTTACTGTCCCTGTCATCTGCTGAGTAATCTTTTCCTCACAACAAATGGCCAGAAGCTCCTGCATAACCATGTTGTTGATTCGAAATTTAACAAGCTCCAAAGTAACCGAAAACATTCCTGCTCATCTCACCATTTGCAGCCATGATGAATAACTTGTCTGGACCCAGCTGTCACGGTGACCCTGGTGGTCGACTCTCGTCCGACCCGTGTCACAAAGAATGGTCGATCAATGCAAGTTAAGCCTGTCAAACACAATCAGTGCTGGTCATGCATTTAATATACTGCTGTGTTTTACTTGATCATTTGCCAGAACATGTCATAGTGACTAGAGTTTGCTACACTGGACTGGATCTATGAATCGTCCCAACTGTATTATATGTTTACATGTTTTCAATGAAGCAACTTCTCATTTTTTTTTTTTTTTTTTGGAGTTGTTACAGCCCACAGAAAAAGAAAACATTGTGTGTGTGTGTGTGTGTGTGTGTGTGTGTGTGTGTGTGTGTGTCTATATATATGCACGTTAAAGGGTTGATGATCCATGTTATATTGTATTATCACCTACATGATTATCAGGCAACTCACACACGGAAATACATAAACATATCAGTTACACGTTCATTCCAAACTCATATTTCTTTTACTTCAACAATCACATTTTGCAGAACAATATCTGCTCGTAAGAACTAAACCATGAGTGTTTATCATGGCGGTGTTGAGGCGCTCTCAGCTCTCACTTGGTTGGGTTATGAATGTTTGTATTCTAGGTTAAATAAAATAAACCTTTGAACAATGAATTAACCTGCATCCTGATATTGTGATATGTAGAATTAAAAAATAATGAGTGCCCTGCAGTTTCACCAGCATTGAAAAATCTTTCTACATACTCCTTGTGGTAATTTTCATAAACCTAAAACTGGCTCTCCAAAAGGTTTTAGAATAATTCAATGTTGCTGCCAACAGTAAATGTGACTCATGCTTCCAGGATTACAGGCCTCTGTGTCCAGAAACTTCTCCAACCTCGAGGGGAAATAAGAACCTTAGAAAAGCAATGGATTGACTGAGTAATGAATGGTTGTCTGGGTTACTTTTGGCACTTTGTGAAAAAAAAAGTTCTTTGTGGAGATATGAGGATTCTATCCTGCAGCAGTAAATGTAAATTTGTGGTGAAGTTTACCCTTGCCAGGGAAGATTTAATAGCAGCTGTGTATTATTTGGACATTAGTGTTTTTTAAAGCCTCCTCCAGACAACATTTATGCTTTGATCAGTGTGATGTAGATTGATATAAAATCATAAAAATAAAACAAGACATCACCCCATGTGTTCTGACCTTGGTTTTAATTTGCGTTCCCATGGATCCAGCTGCTCTAACACGTTGCCAGAGGAGTCCTGGGGAAGTTATCAAGTTTGACATCTTTATGTTTATATCAGTTGATAAATCAAAACATCGTAACAATACTGTTTAGTAGCAATCCTAAATCCTGACTTTTTTTCCCCCTCGCTGCATAGAACCAATCTGCCTGCTTTACAGCTTCTCACGATGTGAAAGCTTCCCCACCCACCATGAGCCCCTGCAGAGACCATTAGCTTTTTAAATTGCACTGAAGCCGATTCTGTTCGGTGAAAGAAGAAAAGCTGCTTTGCATCTTTTTTCCTCTGAAGAAAAGATATTTCAGATATTGTCAGTAGTTTAAAAACATATTCTATTAAATTATGTACATTTCTTTTAAGATTTATACCAATTTAGCCTCAATAAATAAGGAGAAAATGATCAATGGTGAAGGATTCATCTTAACCCAGTAGATGAATCACAAATCAGAGGCATCTTTGTTATTTTTTATTATTTAATTTTTTTTTTGACTCTGTTAAAAGGTAAGTTAGTTTTTACTACACAAAAAGGTGTCCCTGTGGAATATTTGCAGTGATTGACTTGCAGGTATTGCAACATTAAAGCACAAATTGACTGTCAGCGATGTGAAGAGTGTGGTGGGTTTACCTTGGAGTTAGCCTCACTCTGGTGTCTTTCTGAAAGTTACTGACTGCAATATGTCAAAAAAAAAAAAACAAACAAACAGCATCCTCCTCTACTGAAACAAATGCTTTGTCATTTCTGAGGTGTCGTCTGCCTTTCAGGAAGTCATTTCTCTCCATGCTTTGCATTTAGCAAAGTTAGCTGTCACAGGAAGCCAAACTTTAAAGCGCTTACTGTCAGCTGCTCCACGGTCAGCCGTCACTCCATCTTTAAAAAAGCAGAGTGAAGTGAGAAGTACTTCATCACTCCCTGCAGGATGGAACTGATGCCGGAAATATAGCTCGAGGGAACAATTCTCAAGTAAAGATTTAAGATGAGCAGATGTATAATGAACAACTATGCATTCTGCATTTTCATTCAAATAATGTTTTTATTGATTTAGCTACATTTGTTTTTGCAGAGTCAAACAGTCAGTTGCCTTACTCAGATCAATTTAAGGCGGTTTAATTCACCTGAAAATAAAACACCGTGACCGTGAGCACAAACCAATCTCTGTCAGTCAGCATCGTGAGGCTACAATATGTGACCAGTCTACTGCCCCAGTAAGCAGGTGAAGGTAAAGGAAATGGTGAAGTTAAATTGAAATGGTATAGGAAAATTGAATACTGGAAAGTAGTTCTTGTGCTGTGTCTGCTTGTGCACGTGTGTGCACGTGTGTGTGTGTGTGTGTGTGTGGGTGTGTGTGTGTGGCTAGTGTGCAGTGGAGTGTGAGGTTTGCAGGAAGCCCTTAAAACAACAGTGAATGTTCATTTTGAGCTACTGCTTGTTACAAAACAAATGCTTCTGCTCAACAACCAGGAGAAAGGAAATTTAAATAAATAGATATACCTGAGCCACAGAGGTTACTTTAACATTGTGAGTCGCGTAAAAAAATGTAAGTTGTTTTCACATGGGACACAAACCCCATTCTCCTGTCTGCCATTTTTTGGACCGGTCGGCCCCGCCCCTTCCCACACTGACTTTGACATCCGCCATTTAAAAAGTACAATGAACCCTCGCTATAAAGCGGTTCACCTTTCGCAGGTTCACAATTTTCACAGATTTTTTTGTGCAGTTTTTGCTTTTTTTACAGTGTATGAACGCGCATTGTGTTCTGCTTCAGGAGAAAAAGACACTACAGCGCAGCGGAGTCAAGATAAAGAGGCAGTCAGAGAAACTGCGTGTTTCACTCTGTTACTCATTTTTGACTGTACAGAATGGACGATAAAGTTTCTGAACTGAACTTTATTATAGATTGTGCATGAGCAAAAGTATATCACGATGGCCTGCTCTCGACCCGGTGAGTGTCTCACTCAAACCGGTCCCCCTGGAAACACATGATAAATATTACACTTGATACGCTATGAAATACATGTGAGTCAAAATGTGTCCAACCTCGTAGGTTGATTATTAAAATCATTATTTTACAGTATTTCTAAAAGCTATCATAGTTATTTGTAAGAAAACGTTCATATTTTTATTTCTTAAACAAAACTTGGGCCTGAAAACAGGCATTGATCTTTGGTTTCGTTCTATAGTACTGTACTGTCTAATAATTGTAAAAAATAAAGCTACTTCGTGGATTTCACCTATCGCGGGTTCCTTTTGGAACGTAATTTCACTTAATTCTGTTAGATCAGCCTTTAACAACAGTGATATTATTAAAACAACATACCCTGCCTTAAACGCATTTATAGAATATGTAGGCATTGTAGTTAGGTTCCTTGCAGAAGATTTAGCTATTGAAGACATAATGAAGTCTTTTCTCTCCTCACTCTGGTGCACACTATCAGCTGTTAGCACACTTTGGCCCTCAGGACTATCCCTGTCTCCAATCTCGATGGCCAGAACAACAGCTTTCTCTTCATGGGTGGAGCCAATGACCCTGAGGCACTGAGTGTAACTCGCCACCATATCATAATCAATCCTTCACAGTGATAGCAGTGCCCTAGGACACCTGGGATATAGAGTTCAGATAAATGTTGGCTTTTACTTAGTGGGGAGAAAACACATCAAATTGTTCACCTCTCAAAGGGCAACGCTTTGGCATATTGAAAACAGATCAAGAAATTAGTCATGTTTACAATATAAATGGTGCTGCCAATTGTCAGGCTTCTGCTTGCCAATGTGATTCATGAAAGAACAGCTGCTACTTTGTTGCACTGGTTAAATGAGTAACACCAGCAGCTAGAAATCAAACAACCACTCGCAGGTTTTCTGTAAGTTACAATACTGAGTGTCCACAGTTGTTTAATTAGTTAAAGAAACGATCTGGCCTGAAATAATGTCTATTATGTTTAGCCTGTATTTGTATTCCTCAGTGAGGCACTTTAAAGGACCATCTGAATTAATGTGCAAAACACACAGCCAAGGATTGTCTTACTTTCAATGCACGCTATGATGGTGAAGCAGACTTAACAATCATTTGCACAAATAATCAGTCAGTGTTTGTCACAGTGAAATGAATGCTGATGGCCCCAAAGGAATATTTTTTGTTACATCTGACAGGTGCTTTATTCTATCTTTTCACAGTTGTTTGCCTTTGTCCAATATGTAAAGACTTCAAACTGGTAGCAGAATCAAAAGATGGTAAATAACCTGTTACATACTGAGCATTTTAAAAGGTATAGCAGCGAATAATATATTTGATTTTTTTTTTATTTTCCCTAGATAATAATCTTTATAAAAATAATGATTCATTTCTATTTCAGATGACATTCATATCATAACTTAAATGTGTTAAATGTGAAGAAAGAAGTTTATTTATTGCTATGGTGGTTGTTTTACAGTGTAGTCCAGAGTCCTTCCATGATAAATATGTTGGTAGTATGTGGGATGAAACCATTTTAATTTAAAAATATTGAAATGAACCCCTGCCCTCCATTTGTGTAAAGAAAATCTCAGAAATGATGATGAATTTTATTGTATTATTATTTCTCTATCTACAGGTGACTTTTTCAAAGAAAACTTGAGACAACCAAACAGAAGCAGAATAACATCTAGGTGTGATGCTGATAACTGATTTGAATAACCAGGATCATATAGGTCAGCAAGAGGGCAGCTGCACAGGACTTGTCCAGCTGACCTAAGGTGTAACAGCTTGTGAGTGGCATCAGCTGAAAAAAGGCTCAAACTGCAGAGCTCAAAGTCACGGATGAATAGGTAACTGCCAAATGAGCATCTGGAGAAGCAGATGTGCTATTAGAATGTATGCAAACTTGACCAACCTTCTGGAAAAAAGGACACAAAGCCCAAAGAATTATCCTCGAATTTCTTTCTTGGATTAACATCTGTGATGCAATTCCAACCCGTTCAGCCCCTTTTATAGAGCTAAAGCTGTAGTTTTATGTTGAACCTTTAGTTATAGCTAAATGGCCTTAAATTAGTTGCACCCCTGCATAAAAAAAGGACATTTGAGAAATCCAACTCCTTTCAGCAACAATGGTCCTATTTACAGTGCACTGCAAACTGTGTTCATAAGGACTATTAATTCCCTAGAAGTAGATCCAATGAAAAATATCACAGTTCAAACATCTGTTGACTGTTTGTGGAAGATGTTTGATATTTTAAATGAGATTGTTCAATGCTCTTTGAACCACCTCTGTTGTATTGGGGAGAAGGCAGAAAAGAAAAAACTTGTCATGACTGAATAACAGAAAATATTATGTCTCTGGGATGATATGGGTGAACAAATACTTAATTAAAAAGGCTGAAATAGTTGGTAGTATTCGTGTGCCTCTTCATGAATCTGTAGAAATGATGGGTTGCACATGGACAGCCCTGTTCCGTGATGTTCCATCTACAGACATGATAAGATTTACTCATGTTATTACATAATCCCATGAAATGCCGCTCATTTCAATCTGGTTTTCACCATGACATGCACCAATTGTCGCTGTATCCATTTTTGCCAGATAAGGTTACCAATAATCTGAAGTTACAAAAACACTAAACAAAACCATCCACATCTTTTGTGTGTCTGCTGAGAAAGCTGCCTTCTGCCTGTCCCTGCAGCTGTCTGCTTCCTTTTGATTCTTGTAATAATGGAACACAGTGGTGTAAGACAGATAAATACACACACTCTTCCCCAACCTGCCATGTTTAGTCTCTGGGACTTTTGTTTGCCTGCCCCTGATACTATTGCGCGTCTCCGTCGGCTCTTAGGTCCACTTAAGTCTGAATCGATGTTCATCAGCAGGGGCCAGAGGTGACTGTAAAGGCCTGACAATTGTGCACTATTGATTAGCACCCACCCAGACTAATTTAAACTGCGTATGGCATTATCAATACCTGGTACTGACCCAGATTCTGTATTACTATTCACTGCGCGTTCGTCAGGGGGTGTGAATAGGTGGAGCAGTGTGTGAGACAGCTGAATGCTGGGTAATTACGACAGGGGGTTGTGAAACCCCAGACGATACGATTTGCCAGCAGCTCTTTTGTTTGCTTGTTTGTTTGTTTGAACTCCCCCTCTATAATGGACTTCTGGGTAATGAGGTGTTGATGTAAAACATAAAGATGAATGTAGACTAGCAACATCTATTTTTATTTGTCTTTATGTAGTCACCATCGGTCTTCTTGTGGAAGTGAAGTGGTCGATATTTAGCCTCAATGCGAGTTGGCAAACTCTGGAGGATCTTTTTAAAATTATTTTTTCAAGTTTAGATTTACTTTTGTTTGGACTGAAAACAGCAAACTGTCTGGAGGCAGAGAAATTCCATGTTTCCTGTGAAGACATTAGTTAATTTAATGTTGGGAGGTTTTATTTATGAGAGGAGCTTCTTTAGTTTTTGCATTTTGGCTCAAGTCAATCACTCTATAGCTGATCACACAGAAGCTGACTTGCAACAATCTTCTGGGTCAAACTGGATATATTTTTTCTTTAATTCTTACTGGAAATGGGCTAATGGTCCTACTACGTGACTGTCTGACATTAAGACAGTGGAGGGAGAAGATATTGACAAACATAGCACAAAGTCTTTTAACCTTACAGATCTTTTACTGAAAATGAGGATATTCTGTCGTCAGCACAGGCTTGAGTTCAACTCCAGCAGGCTCAGAGAGCTTTAAATCATACAATTGAGTCCTGCAAAAGGTTCGACTGGCACACAGACACATTTTAACCCACATAAGGCAAATAAAAGTGTGTACAATTTAATATTTCATTATTCTTATGATTAGACAAATTTTAGTTGGATGTATGGAGGTCAGATAACGTTATTAGACAGATGTCAATGATGGGTGTAGCTGCTAAAAAACCTTAGACTCTTTGATGCTGTATCATTAAGACAAGAGTAATGAAGCTGGGTTTAATGTGTGAATGTTTGGCATACCTGCAAATATATGACAGGAGAAAAAATACTATTTTAAAATCTCTCAGAAAGATCCTAGAACATGAGTTCTTGAACAAAGACTGGAAACCCTGTTAATATTCAGCAACCAATATCAGGGTCAGTAAGGACATGCGGTGCAATCTTAATTAACTTTTGTAAGATTTTATCTGTGCCGGTAGCTGAGACACAAACCCTTCAAAACCCAGATTTCCCTCGTGATTTCCCCACAAGTAGCTATAAGGTTGTTAAATTCATCACGTTCCATACAATCTACCCCAAATTTGGCTGAACAGGAAGGGTATCCATGGAAGCTTTTGAACCACCGAGCTCGGTCATTTCAATTATCACTGTAACATGTGTTTAATGTTAATGTGCTGCTTTTAAATTTGCAGAAGTTATATGACTTTAACTAGATTCAACACAAAAAATCCTTGGCTAATGCCGAGCAAATACATGCTTCCCTTCCTCTTTCAATCATACTATAGCCTTGACTCCTTTTAGAAAGTATCTTTGAAAATACTCTTTGCAATATAAAGGCACCTTTCAATTATGGAACAATTCTTTTCGGTGATCTCTGGGGCTAAACTTGAACAGAATACTTTCCCGGATCTGTGGATCTTCCATCGTGCCATTTTAAAGCTGGTGGTTAAAACCAGCATACAAGCAGCATGTTACATTAGGTTTTGGTCATGGAATATCAACAGACAAGTTCTCGATCAAAACAGGCTTTTACTGTCAGATATTGTGTTTCAGCTGCATAAAGAAGAGTGACTATTATGAAGGCCTTCTGGAGAAAAAAAAAAAGTATCACAGTTAGTTGCATATTTGGTGAAACATTTTGTTTTCGAACTGCGTCCCTTGTGAACAGATGTACTGTAGGTGAAAGTAAAGCCTACGCGTATAACTGATAAATCAGCAGGGCCCCAGCAATGTGTCTTTATTACAGACCTGAAAGTATTCCTTCCACAACAGACTACTTTTCTATTCATCTCTAACTGTACCCTTCTCCTACTTTCACAGCATTCATGTTCACATTCTTCCCACCTGCAGGGAAGAATGAAGCTTTCATTAAATGGTGCTGCTTGTTCCATTAGAGTAATATTTCAAATTGATGTGCAATAAGGCTGTATGAGTCCTATCATTGTGTTAGGATTGAGATCATAATTTAACAACATAAAAATGTAATATTGCTATATACATTATTGCAAATTTGTCCTACAAAGAAACAAAGCAACCATACTAACGTACTAATGAACATGTATTAATATACCAACATGTGCAATACATATCTCCTAAAGGTATATTGGTTAACACTTGCGAACAAGTTAGGAGAGTTTTAATATAACTTGTGAAAAAAGATTAAAAATACAAAAAAAATCTTGTAATTGTCAGTTGACAACCAACCAAACAGTATATATGCATTGAAATATTACTATTGCTGATAAAATTGGTCGTTTGTTGTCTAAATTATAAGCAGTGTTACATATCTAATTTTTTTAAAACCTACATTAAGAACAACACTAGAACAACACGTTAGCATTAGCGGCAACTCCCGCTCCATCTCACTTTGCTAACATAACAGCCCAGAGCAACGCAGCACTGACATTGCCCCTACAAATGGAGTTAGACTAGGATGGACAAGCAGAGCCACAGTCATTCTATGTGTAGCAGAATATCTTTTATTACATTTACCGTAACGTAAGTTCTTGGTGCATGTTTTAAAAGCTTCAGGCTTGTGTCTGCCTCCCACGTTAGCTTGAACATGGACAGTCTTTGTGGTGTCCCAGCCTTCTGGCTTCACAAAAAGCACAGATTTGTTTGTTGTTAGCGAATTTGTAAGTTCAGGAAGAGTCTGCCAGCCTTGGAGCGTATTTGTGTATGCAGCAGCAGTGAAAATTTATGAGCACTCAATCTAACTACAACTCTCTAAGGCAAATATGGCACAGTTGTTGAATGGAGATGGCGATAGTTCCATGATTAATAGTGAAGCCCTTATGTACCATAAGTCTTCCCCTTGTAGAGTTAAAAAGTTCCAATTAAACTGCTAAATTGCTTCAGATTTCCAGATAGGTAATGTATGTGGACAGTGCAGATAAATATTCTGTTTTTTGTTTTTTTTTGTTTGTTTGTTGTTTTTTTTTAAGAGGAACTTACTAGTTGTTATGGCATTCTTTTGAAGTTCGTGATGTTGCTTGGAACCGGAGACTAGCATGCTATTTTGCCTATGATTTGACCTAAAGCAAACTTGACTTAAAGCAAATTACTGCTGAACAGAAATGATATACTGTTTAAATGAAACTATGGCTAATAACCACATACTGCATTTATAAATGTGGTTATCATTTAGAGCTTAAGAAATAAAAACCCCTAGGGTCCAATGAAGTACAAGTCCCAGTGAATCCAAAGAACTATGCGTCCTCTCATTAGAAGATTGCATTGCTTTAAAAAGCCTTCCTCCTAATTCAATGTCAGTGATGAGAGGGTTAAGGCAAATACACTGAAACTAAAGAATTGAAATAAACAAATCTGTGTCCTCCAGAGTGTTTTGTGTCAGAGGAATCTTGCAGGATGACCAAGCATAAAAAAATAGATAAAATATTTAATTTAAGTCTTTTTTTTTCATCCGCTGTGATGTGTGACACAGATAAGTAGATAAATCACATTAATATTCCTCTTCCTTTCAGTATGAAATCTTCCCCGCAGTCATGCCCCGCTGCCTTCTTTCCACTGTGAAGGACACACACTGTGGTACTTAAGATGAGTGTACGGCCTTTGCCCTCCTGCTTCCTCGACCCGGTGTTTTTTAAACGGAAATCAGCAGACCTCGGATAGATTTGTGTGAGGGCTTCTGACCCTGACACCTGACCTGTGGGAACAAAATTAGGATGTCAGAGCTGCAAAAAAAGCTACTTTTGATGAACAAATCTTTCATTCCGGTAAATGAAAGCCAGTCAGTAAGGATCTGTAAGGATTATTTTTAGTGCTCTGAATGTATCGGCCCTGAACTCTGATATACACTTTGTTCATGTGCTGTGGTCCTTTTTTTTAAAGCCAGGAAACTTTTCAAGGCCAGAGATTTGCAGTGGAGTTAGTTAACCTTGTCCAGAGTCAGTCCTTTCCCCTACTTCCACGCTAGCCTTAAGTGATGGGCCTCTCATAGCAGCCAATTAGGCTGTGTCATTTCTCGAGGTGTACAGGCCCCCAGTTTGATAGATCATGCACCAGAAGCATGTGGAGGGAAAGGCAGCCAAGCATGCTCTTAGGTCAGCTCCATCCAACATACACCAACCCCCACTATCAGTCAGCCAAGGCTGTATGATCAATGGGAAGGAAACTGTGTAGCTATTATTTATAGGATCACCAGGCCATTAGACCCAACTATCCACTTAGCCTTTGCCACTGACTGTTTCTGTGTGCCAGACTAGAGAGAATTGGAGATTGAGGATGGCTAGCCAGCCCGTATTGCAGGAATCATTCTTTTCATTTATCTCCATCCACACTAAATTTACTCTGGGCTCCAGAGCCCATGATACAGTAAGCCCACCTGAATTTTGAGGCAGGCAATAGCACACCATTCACAGTCCACACTCTGTGATGTAGAACCAACATTTTTATGCAGCCGCATGTTGAATATGCGTGTTTGTTGATATAATGTAAATAAAAGGTTGGTATGCTTGGTGAAATGTGGACTCAAGGACGCAATAGGAGGTAAAAGTAAGGGACAATAATTGTAGAATAAGCGAGGAAATGTAACTAAGGCATTTCTTAACGACAAAAATAAACACTTATAGTGACCTTCATTAGGACTTTGCTCGTACATTGCACAAATGTGTCTTTCAATCTATGTCACACACTCACAAACACTTATCTAAGCAGTACTTCAGTCAGATACTTCATGTAACCCACCACACATTTATAACTGAAAAAGAGAGAAAGAGGATAGACATTTCCATTATTTCCCCCTTCATTAGCTGAAGGATGACCTCATAACATGTAATGATGACAAATTATTTGCAATTCTGTGTTTGAGATAAACCATAATTTATGGTGAGAAATACTTTAAAATGAGTGATGTATTCTTCGGAAGTAATAGAAAAAATATAAACTGTGGCAAAATGTCCACAGTATGAAACTTTTTATTGTAATTCAGGAGCAGACATATGTCTCAACTCCCTCATGTCCTAATAATTGAAGTACAGTATAATATTCCCCAAATAGGATCCTTTCTTAGGGGGGACATTCAGGCTATAAGAGTCCCACTCTTCCCCTTTCGTCCTAGACAAAGGTTGTTTGTTGTAAGCAGATGCACCGTATACTTTCTGTGTTTCTAATGGATAGTTTTAATTATTTATGATGATTGAATCCAAGCTGCAGTCTCAATTCAACCTCATATCCGGCTATGTCTTTGTGAGCTCATACCACCAGAGAGGATCAATATTTGTGTTAAGTGCAACATGATGTCACAGACTGTGGTAACGCTTTGCTGGATTTTCTTCTTTTTAGTGTTAATGCTGTGGGGTTAGAGACGATCAAACTGCCCTATAAATGAGTTGTTCATTTAAGTTCAAGCTACCGGACAATTTATGCTCTAAAATGATAAAATATATCCCAGCATTTAACTGATGAATAAATGTACTTATTTCAGGACGTGTTGTTTTTCAGTTCCACGCTGCATTAGACTTTGCAACTCTGGCACATCAAACATTGATAGGCGCAAAGTCACCGTAGCACCTGAAACTGCTGGTGTGTTGACAGAAATTAGGGGTTTCAGGTGATCCGTTGACTTTGCGCCTACCAGCAGTGCTTTGCCTGTGCTTTGCCCGAATATAGTCCGAAGACTTTGTCTGTCTTGGCAAACCCTTCTTGATATTGGCATTGACATTTGTACTCGGTTTGAATTTACAGGTCAAACGATGAAATTAGGAAAATTCTCGAGTTGATTTATGACTATTTTGTGAACGACTGGTTTAGTGGTAACTCCCGATTATGGCGCTCTATGCTAAGCTAAGCTTCTGGATACAGACAACCACGGGGCTGAATGAAAAACGCTTTTGCTCACTTATCCAACTCAGGGGAATATGGTAAGAGACTAAATTTTGTCTAGGGGTGGCCTATTCCTTTAAACATCTGACGCTTTTTAATTCTTGTCTGATCAAACCAAGGACTTTTACTATAGGACATGATGTTCTGGAGCTAAATGGATTGTAAGGGCATCCAATTCTCTTGTTATGAGGCATCATCTCTCTACTATTCATACATCCATATCAATAATTGAATACAGTCCATGTCTTTCAAATCTCTTAAATACACAGAGCTGAGGACACAGCACAGTCATCAGCAGTCACAGTTGAGCAGGATGATATTTAACATGTGCTCTTGACAGATGACCCAGGCCATGAGGGAACTTTGGAGATCTAAAATGTCCCAGTACGACACGTGAACTCATTTTTTTTCCACCAGCCCCGCAGCCCTTCTTGAACTCTGCGACTTATTAAGCTGATGAGAGGCTAGTGGGCATTATTAGCAAAAGGCACCTTCATTTCTGTGTCTGCAGCTGCCAGAATATCATGATTCGGAGCTAAAGGATTAATTTGACTTTTTGCTGTGGTGTTCACATTCAGAACATGTTTTTCTTCAATTATTTACTGATTTAAAACCAGTTTTTTCGTTGAATGTTGTGATTTTTAGGAGAAAAAGAGAGACACGGCCTATGCTTGGCATGTCTAGGTAGAAAAGCAAACATTCTGCTGCTAGGAATAGTTTATTTTGTAAGGCACATTTTAACAAAGTAATACAACTTTCAACTTTGTACCTTTTCTTCTCTTGCAGAAAACTATATATCCACTATGTTCTTTGTTAAAGATGAAAAGATTATGACCTCAGCTATTAAGTGTATTTTCAGCACACACCACAACTATTTTGTGAAATAAAAAAAAAAACGAGTGTATGAGTGTGAGTAGAAAGTGAGTGTTAGGTTTAAAGGTACAGGACACAGCATTGTGTATTTGTAGCTCAGTTGATATTTCTTTTTTTTAAACAGACTTCAGACATTGTGTTTCATATATTTGCAAATTTAATCCAAAGAGAATGGACTCAAAGTTGACTCTTTAAGCCTCCATCCGTCCATTTATTTGTTGCATTAAACTGTTATACCCACATTATGCTACAGAACATATTAACTAAAGATCCAAATAAAGACTGACTAAGGTATAGCTTAGAACATATTTGATCAAGACCATTGTGCATATTGTTTTCCTCTGATCCTTGTGCATTTCAGTTCAGTCAGTACATATAAGTGAACATGACTATGTCTCCCAAAGCTCTTAACCAGAGAACAAAGGTGTTTTTTATCAAAGGACAAGGGTTTTTTTTTTCTATTGATACATGCAGACTCAAGTGTTGTGAACTCAAAGAAAGCATGAAAGGTCTTTCAGAAGTTATAAAATCCTGTTGGGCATTGTCTACTGTAAATTCTATCAGCTGTCTCTGCAGCAGGAGGATGTTTCTCTTCATGACATTGTGAGTCTGGTCTCAAGTCTCAAATTTGAAAGTTTTGTTCCTTTTCATCAGACAAGACTGAGCTATCCAAGCGATAAGCATCGCAGCCTTTAATGGAATTTGGCCTGAGTGGGCTGATAAATGAACCCAATGATTCCTGCATATGGGCTGGATACTTGCTGAATCTCCGGAGACTGAAAAATGTCTGAGACGTTTGAGCCACGAGCACTCTTAATACTGTAAATGAGCCCCTTTAATTTTCTCTCGTTTTGTTGCTGGGGGGTTGGGAGCGCAGGAGTCCTCTGGTCTGTGGCATCTGATTTATTGCATGTACTGTACGCTGTGTGAAAACGTTTATACAAGACAAGTGGAAGTGAGTGCTCCGGCAAATTTGGCCTGATGTGTAGAGCTGCGAGTGTGTTAATATTATTCACAGGGGTACTTTTATCCCTGGCTTAGCTTTGTGTCCAGCTCAATTAAGCAAAGCTCATACACTTTCTCAGACAGTGAGCCTCGATTATCATCAGAGGAGCTGCTGGCCACGTCCCACCAGCTTGTGTTCTCGCTCTATTTTAGCTATGTGAAAACAGAGGGTGGGGGAAGGGTGGCGGTGGTGGTGGTGTGTGAGGCCGGTGGTGAACTGGCCTATTTTCTTGTGTCAGTTTGGGACACAGCAGGAAGCACTGGGTGCCTGTGTGTGGATATTTCTTGGCCATGTCAATTGTTTTGAGCCCATAGAAGCTCCTTCTGGGAGAAATCTTATTCTCCCCGAGCAAGTGTTTTCTCCTTTTATTTAAGGGTTCTCCTGAGAACAAGAACAAGCGCACTGCCACATGACCCATGAGTGACCAATCCAAGGGGAGATAAACTACTGTAACAATGTGGACATGGACAAATTATGATACAATGTTTCTTTCTGCATGGATGGACACCTAAAAGCCGTGTCACATATACCACTCATCCTCTGTTTTCTCTGCCTTTGGTCCTGCAAAATCATCCGCAATTGAAAGGTCAACTACAAGATACTGTTAGTTTTGCTTGCTGTCAAGATCATGGAAACAAAGTGTCATAAACATTTAAGAACTGCTTTGGTTGTGGCAAATGGAATAGTTGGTGGAACTATTAAAAAATATATATAAATAAATATATGTCTCTTGTACCTTTAGACGTTTTTTCCATCACTTACTTCCCTATAACTTTACTTTGTTAATTACCCTGTCCGGTTACCTTTTTTCAGTGTTACTGCAAGTCAGACTTCGCTGAAACAGAGCATTTATACTGAGCCAACTAACTGTCTGAATAATGGATAAAAATGGAAATGACCTCATACATCCTTGAGAGGATGATAACAGACTATTTAAAGGCATGTCTCTATTTGTTCAGAGGGCAGGCCCAAATCAGAATATTACAGAATAGTGTTAGGACTATTTCATTAAATAGCATAATGATGCATGTAAAGCCTTTCAAAGAGCTGTGTGTCCGTGTGTGTGTGTGTGTGTGTGTGCGCGTGACCTAAAAGGGGAACTCCACTGATTTTAACACCTGCTGTAAATCAAGATAGTGATGTGACAGTCAAGCCTCAAAAAGCATTGTCTGTATTTTCTGAGCCCTGTCAACGGTGCTCTTGGTTAAAAAAAAAAAAAAAGCAATAGGGATTGAATATTTCATCCCTTTGCTGATCACAGAGCGCCACCCAGGGATAGAAAATAAAAGAAATATTTCATGAGGCTCTATGGGGATATCACCAATGGATTGCCGGAGCATCTTGATTGCCCCTTGGTGGCTGGCAGCACTTTAGGTTACAAACCACACCATGTCCATGTTAGGATTTAAGCCAAATTAAACATTTAAACTACACATTAAAGTATTTTCTCTCCCAGAGGATGGATTCTGTAAGTTAGGCCATTCTTATTATGCTGACATTTGTGTTCATATTTTTGATAATTTTATTTCAGTTTATAATTTATCCAGCTCTGGATCTGGGATTTGTGGCTTCACTGTATACAGTCTCTGGTTTTTATATGTGGGGGTCTTGTACTGTGCTAGTCATGAGCAGTTCATGTTGTGCAAGGCCTCAGC
>JAOWBC010000182.1:21149640-21163513 GCA_028566105.1 Hypoplectrus providencianus
AATACATGGGGGCTGGAGAGTAAATTGTTAAAAGAACTGCATTTGTGTAGCATTTTTCTAGTATGTGCAACCACTCGAAGCACTTCAAACCACAGACCACGCTCATTCACCCATTAACACACACATCCATACTAGTGGTCAAGGCTACCCTACCCTACATGGTGCCACCTGTCACCATATCCTTGAATTCACGTAAACACACATGAATGCAGCATTGGTTTCAGTATCTTTCCCAAGGATATTTCAACATGTAGGCTCAAACCACCCACCTTTACATCAGTGGGCAACCGCTATACCAACTGAGCCACAACCGCCCCTGAGAGTGTGTTTAGGGGAACAGCTGGAAGTCACGGAGCAACCAACAAGTGAGGCTACCCCTCTCTGTTCTCCTGTCCCTGTCAGGTTTGAATCTTACCCTTTGTCTGTCATTTCCAGTTCAACGTCGATTAGCTGTGAAACAGAATGAATATAACACAAAACACAGTTATCAAGATCCATTTATAGAGTTGCAATCAAAAGGATCATCCACAAGAGCTGAGCAAGGAAATTATTTCATTATGCCTGAAGGACCCTGGGTACAAGAAGATTTCCCCAAAATATAATATTCCACCATTATAAGGAAGTTTTATCAGATGGAACACCACCTACAGATTGACCTGATGAACACTCGTACAAGTGCCTCAGTGGCAACTACAAGATGCTCACTGAATAAACAAGGACTTTATGGCTAGACTCCAAGACGCACTCCACTGTTCACCACAAGGAACATCAAAAGTCCACTCAGATATGCCAGGAGGAATTTGAATAAGACTACTGGGAGGCAGTCATATGAACTGATGAAACCGAGCTGGAACTGTGCCTGGAGCCAGGCTTATGACCAGAAGAATACCATCCCCACAGTTAAGCATGGAGGTGGGTCAGTGATGATAGGGCTTCTGTTTTGTGAAAGGAACTGGCAGTCTTGATAGTTTACTGGGTGTCATGGATTCCAAGAAACAAACCGTGTTGATCATTAGATCTTCCAGCAAAACATGACCCCAAGCACGCATCCAAGTCAAGCCAAAGCTTGTTTGAGAGAAAGATCGTGGAATGTACCAGAGTGACCTTCTCGGTCACCAGATTTGAATTGGATAGAAAACCCTCGGCAGGATTTAAGGAAGGCAGTTTTGCAAAAATAAGAATGGTTGAAGATTCTGATCCAAATGAATGAAGCATGGGTTGAATATACTACACATGCACATGTTAAAAGAGTTACATTTTTCACTCCAATCTTACATTCCAACTTCAAAGTTAGTTTTTTTGTTAATGAAGTTACTTGTCATTTATTGTCACTGTCTTTCATTCACATCACTATATTGTCTTGAGATGTGCTGCAGTTCCTGTTTTCCTTCAGGTCATGCACATGCATTTGCACAGTACAGTAGGGTCCAGGTCAGGTCAGTTGCAGGAGTGAGCAGATGCACATCCCTGTGGGTTTGACTGGTTCAGACACAGGGGTCACTAAAGTTCACAACTGACTATCTTAGACCAGTAGCTCAACCCTTCACTACCTAAGGAAGGAGGACTTACAATGTGTTCCTGCTGAGTACAGTCTAGTGTTTTTTTTTTTCTTCTGAAAACTTACTTATAGCACCCTAAAGGTCCTATATTACTATTTTTTCCATCTGCTGCCCACAAGTTGTTCCACACAAATGTGTCTGGACTTTGGGGAATTAAAGCTTCTTAAAAAGGAACACCTGGAAACTGAGAAACAAAAATCTTCTTCACACTTGGCACAACACATGCAGAAGCCTGGAGAAACTTTGTGAATTACAAACAGAAGTCTGAGAGTAAAAATCTGCCATCAGTCTTAATGACCGAGGTTGTGTTTGGACATTGTGTGTCACAAATCATTCAGCTGACAATCTGTCCAATAAAACAACAGATTACTTTTAAAGTTATTATTCATATGTGCACCTGATAGAGGGATAATTAATTTTGGTAAACTAAATGGCAGTTCATTCAAAATCCACAGCAACAAGACAGTCAAGGTTATTTCGATTTTTTTAAATAATGTCCTGTTTGTGCAGTATAATTTAAACTGCCATGAAATGATCAGGGAACCTGGCTTCATAAGCAAAACAATTTCAGTTTTTGTGGTGGAGATATGCACTTGTTTGTGGTTTAAAAGAGAGCTCATCATATAGAGCTGGCTCTTCTCCCTGTCCCTTAGAATATTTGATGAGAGGGTCTTGATGGCTCTCCAGAATGAGCAGTCAGTCCCCTGGAACCATGCCTGATCACAATAACTCATCCAATACTAGATGCTGGTGTCTGACTTCATAGAATATTCACAAGCCTAAAAGTTACCAACAGAAGTTTTGAGAACCTTGAACTGGGTTACGCCAGTCTATCCTTGTTTTTCAATTTTTCAATTTTTCAATTTTTTTTCAACAAAGTATAGACTTTATTCATGAATGTTTTTCTTGCTCTTTCATTTTTTTTGTAAAAGTAAGAAAACAATGTAGAGGGTTAATCATCGGGTTGACAATGGGTTCATCCAAATCCATGCAGGGATTTTTGAGTTGTGTTGAACACAATCAGACAGACAGACAAATGCCGATGAAAACATAACCTCCTTGGCGAAGGTAAAAAGATCATAATGTGCAACACATTTTCAATATGAGACAGGTCTGGACAGCAGACAGGTCAGTATAGTAGTTAACAGTTTTCCTCCAAATAAGTAGGGACATCCCAGACGTTATCCAACCCATGGACACTAATACAATTTTGCACTGAGGAATGTTCTTAGAATGATAATTTGCTGTGATACTTATTTGTTTTACTTTTTTTGTATTATTTTGACGGGACAATAATCCAACAGTTTGTTTATTTTGGGGGGTTTGGTGTTGCAGTTGTATTTTATGGATAAGAACCTGTGGACAAAAACACCTGCCTTGCATCAGAATCACAAATGTTGCCTTAGGAAAGAAGAATCATGCTGGCAATAAGCCCCCCTTTCATACATGTGCTGGCTTGGCTAAGCTCTGGTTTTCTCTGTGCATTAACCCAGCATGACAGGGATTTGCCTCTCCATTCCAGCTGAGCTACCCACTCAGCAGCGTGTCTCAATTAACTGACTGGTGAAAGAAGCTGCTTAAATTGAATAGCCAATTAAGACATTTAATACACTATAAATTGTGAACAGTAAAAGTTCCCCTGTTGTCTGTAGTTCTACATTGATTTGTAAAGTTGTTTTTATTAAATAAAAGGCTCTAATAAATCCTGCTATTTTGTCTGCCAATATGACATACATTGTCATAAAACTTCACTCATAGTTTATTATGAGTATTACAGTTTTAACTACACAGAGAAAAAAAATAGAGAGATGGTCCATGGCATCACTGCTTATTCAATAGCACAATGCCCCAAAACAATTAACTAACCTAAGAGAAGAGCCAGCCTTTCTTTAGTCACATCATTAGTTTTTTTTACTGTAGCTTCAGACACTCAGCTCAGCAGCTCAGATGACAGTGTGTGTACTCTTGAGGTAGTTCATCTCGGGTGTGATACAGCAAATTTCTATTCATCAACATTTCTGTGCTAATTTAAATTACATCAAAATGCAATAATTAAAAAAAAAAGTCACATTTGCAAATGTGTTGTTAATTGGGAACAATACATTAGGTCAGTGCTTTTTTGTTCTTCTCATAAATATATTATATTTTAATGTTAAAGCCTGCTCATTATTCTTTGGCTGAAAGTCCTGAAAGGCTTCCTGACAGAAGTGAATTGCTTCCTGGAAGCACTGCCATGTGCATATGATCCACGTGTAAACATCTCTCCACTATGTACAATATAAAAAAGCTTACACATTGGGTAAAAACCAGAATCTGAATTTGTCATACCTCACTGTTGCCTTGGTGACAGCAAAAGCAGGAGAAAAGTGGGTTCATTGTGACAGCAAAGAAATACTTGAACAGTAAAGGTCAGAATACAATATGTGGGGTTACTGTATGTGCTGTTGCTGCTGCTGCCACTCTCTATCAAACAACACAGGGGATGAGAGATTTTGCCACCTGACTGAAGCCCATCTTCCAGTTCCCCAGTCTTGTAGCAGGTGGTGTAGAAAGAAAAGTCCTCCAAGATAGTATAATACAAGTTTTCTTTTCTTTTCTTTTTTTCACAGCCCACACAGAAAGCTTGTTTATAGAAACTCTTTCTGCACAGTCTGTTGGTTCAGCCAGGAATTCATAATTCATTGTACAATGTATCAACAAACTACTAAACAGTTGTTGCTCAATTCGTCCATATTTTTATTTGATTATTATTTATTTATTTATTTATTTAACCCTCCTGTTATGTTGCGGGTCAAACGGACCCATTTAAAAGTTTAAAAAATCAAAAAGAAATTATTTTTTGGGGTTTGAACTAACAATCTGTGAAGTGGATTTTTTTTTATGTCATAAAATTAAAAAAAAAAAAAAAAAAACAACAACAACAAAAAAAAACAATCCAATGGAAAAAAGAAATTATTGTCTTTCTAATGTACATAAAAGAACTTTTAAGAAGGATTCTTATCCCTCCGCTAAATATTGATCGTAATGGTTATTCATGGGTTTAGTAAAGAGATAAAGAGATAAATACCTATATTTATTGGGATTTTTTGGGGTAATTTAACATGCCCTGGGTCAAATTGACCCCTGAACGTACTGCTGTGAAACAAACATAATAGGAGGGTTAATAAAATATCCTTTAATAAAATGTATCTTAGGACTTGGTCCTAAGGCTGCTGTTAATGCTCTGATCCTCTCCTGCTCCCAGCAGGTTCATTTCTTCAGTTTTAGAAAATGATTTGATTGATTGCCATGAAATATGCTACAGAAATGCTTAATGAGGAATGGCTGTTCTTTTGTGGATTCCTTACCTTTCCTCTGGTATCAGGTGCCAAATACTACTTACACATTTTGCTTGGGCGCTGGCTAAATTAAATAAGCAATGTAAATTTTTGTATTTAAAGTAAAGTGGCTCTTCAAAAATTCAGACCTTATTCATTCCCTGCACACAGCTAAAATAAGATAAGATAATATCCTTTATTAGTCCTACAACAGGAAAATTGTCAGTGTAACAGCAGCAAGGTTGACAGGAAAATAAATAAATAGTAAACAAGCAGTATAAGCTACAAATTTAAAAAGGTATGAGCAGTTTAAACAGTTGAAACAATATAAAAAAAAGTATTAACAATTTACGATTCAAACAAGGAGACATATGAGAGTTATAGAAAGCCCAGATTCAACAGTTGAAGTTGCAACATTGCACAGAGAATATTGCACATAAAATCACTGCACTATAAACACAATGTCACTTTGAATTTAAATTCTATGTTTTGGTGTTAGAGTAGTGTAGAGCAATGAGCTGGACACACACGACTACATATTTTTAAGTTGCAAACTGGAACACATTGTGTTTGTTAGTGCTTATTAGGGCTGCACGATAAACCGTTAAAATATCACGATCTCGATTTGCACATACATGTGATCTCATTTCTACACAAATTGATTCTGAACATGATTTTGAATGCTCCTGTTATCTCCCGGATTTTTTCAAGTGCCCCCAAATGCAGCACTGCCGCTGTCCTCCCTCAACCATTGGTAAAGCGTTCTTGACGTTACATTTCTCCTCTGATGATTTAACTGATTGGGTGATTTAATACTATACACTTGCCAAAGCACTGTTTTTTGTTTTGTCAAAGTTCTTCAATGCAATAAACATTTTGCAAAAAAAAATTGTGCCAAAGAATCGGGATCTCAATTCTAAGCAAAAATATTGCCATTCCCATTTTTTCCAGAATTGTGCAGCCCTAGTGCTTATGTCTCCATGCAACTAAAGCCTACTTGAATCTTTTTTACTGTAAACTGCAGAGATGATGTGTTTCCTGCTGCCAAACAGTATACACATCAGAGATTTTGTAAAGTTGACAATTCTTATCAGCTTCACACGCTGATGTAGAAAGTTGGATTCATTTTAATGCTGTGAAAAAGCTCCCAATGTAAATGGGTTTATGTGATTTGGCCCATTTTATTGAAATTATCAACATAAAAACTGACTTTCACCTTTTTCTCATGAATGAAATTTAAATGGGAAAAAAAAAGAACCACGTATGCCATGACTATTGGTTCCCCAAGAGGCTTCCAGCTGGCTGCTTATATTACTTCACCCTGACACAGTACATTCAGACATTAGGTCATTTTCATTTTCCAGGATGTATTATTGTCATTGCAGATAATCTCCCCACATAGCTCCACACTGACGCCAGCAGGTTTACTATCTTCAAAAGTAAATATGTGCTGGTCTTATCCACTCTCTCATGTAATCTTACATTACTTATTGCTAGGCAACCCATAACCAAAATACATAGAGATTCCTAGAAATGTGTTTGTAGAAACTTAACTCCATCAAGTGGTATATAGCACTAAAGATAGTGAAGCTGAATTCCCATTACAGTCACTAATTTAATGTCCACACATATACACAAACAGTTAGATATGATTGGTTCACTGTAAACTAGCTTATACTGCATGAAATTATATTTTAATAATCAACCTCTGTATGTTTATTTTTCTGAGAAGACAGGATTCTGACCTTGTTAAATGCTGTCTCTTAAAATATGTATAAACATTATACACATTCAGAAAAATAATCTGCCACCTCCATATTTGAAGCACACTGGTAGGACTGAAATTAAGCAAAGCCACTTGTTCAGAGAATCCAATGTTATTTAATGTAAACTCTCCTGACAGCGTCATTAAAATAAATAGTGACAGGACTGTCATTGCTGTGTGATTGCTGAAAGTGACACAACACAATAAATTCTTTTTCTATTTCCCTTTACAAAAATCTGCTTTGGGTGCACTGTGAAATAATGAGAGAGATGTTTTTCCAGTGCATTGATGAATCGTCCTTTCATCCCAGCTACAGTGTTCTCATTAATCCTGCTGCCAAAAAAATTACAGGAGTGTCCATGCTGTGCTGTTTGGACAAACTCTGATCCCTGTGTATACAGCATAAACTCCATTCCTACTGTTAATATGCCATATTCAATCAATCCCTGTTGGGACATTTTCAGCTCATCCCCTGTGTGTGAGGCCAAAGTTCAGTGTCAGTTGCAGGGCAACAGACCTGGAGTTCATTTCAGCAGGGTGGGTTACTGTGGGATTTGAACTCTTAGTATCCAATTCAAACATGAGTGGCTACAAGTGATAAGACTGATACATCTGTTAACTACCGTGGCTAAATGTCCGACGATTTGTCAAAACACAACGCAAAAGAAAAAAATCATGAACCCCAATAGCCACATCACAAATGTAAAAGATCGACAACAGAAGTAAACTTAGAACAGAAGCAGAGGAGAAGCACCCCCCCACCGTCCACCCCACCCCGCTACTCTGCAGGGTGTGAGGGGTGTGCCTCTCCTCCTGAATTCTTGGATATAGCAGTTAAATAATAATGTGGAATAAAGGATTTCAAATCTTTCACATTGTCGCTGTAAAAACACAACACAAAATACGTATAATACAATATTCTAAGAAAAACTTTGCACTTCATAAAGCTTTTGCTGTATGCAAGTTCTTCTGAGTCATATCTCAATCAAATGTGCACACACAAACATGATATTTGGCAGTTTTTTTTTTATTTATTGTGACTTACAATTTGCTGTTTACTGTCCACTATAAACACAATCTCTTTCTCTGTCTGTCTCTGTCTTAAATTAATTCATACACTATATTTAACCGCTTTTCCGAACCCGGGTCGCAGGGGGCCTGTAGCCAATGCCAGCTGTCACTGGGCGAGAGGCCATTCTGCCACAGGGCAGACAAATAGAAACAGACAACTCCAACCATTCATGCTCTCACTCACACCTACAGACAATTTAGAGGTACCAGTTGACCTAAGTTGCATGTTTTTGCACATGGAGAACATGCAAACTCCATACAGAAGAGCCGCAGACCAGAATCGGACCAGCACCCTTCTTGTGTGTGACCCTCTCTTAAATCCTGCTGGTTAAACTGAAGCAGTCAAAGAAGCTGCAGATACATTTTGTTCCCACTCAAGTCTTTTGATACGTGGCACGCAGACTCGTTTGACTTAAAACCATCACACTGTCAGAGCAAACAAGGATTACGAACAGGATTCTACTTTATTCACAGTGTATTATAATTAGCAATATCCCCCTAAAAACGTTGACAGCTTGTGTTGTGTCTGAAGCTCAACCTTTTGTTTTGATTCCACAAACAGTGGTTCAGCCTTGGCCTCTTGCACCACAGCTAAACAGAAGCAACGCTGACACGTTTGCTGTATGCTTTTGTCATTCATGAAGGGTAAATGGGGATTAAGCTGACATCCAATAAATTATTCATAGAGATTTTGTCTTACAAACAAGTCTGATGTGACTGAAACAAGTTAAAGCACTGGTGACGCTCTATTCATAGGATTTTAGTTGCCGATCCTCAAATGTCAAAACAGAGATGTGTCCTTGTTACTTTGAAATGGAAATGACAAAAAGATAGCTCGGACAGATCTGTCAGGATTAAAAAAAAGAAGAAGAAGAAGAAGAAAAAAATGATATTTATTCAGGAAAAAATAATAAGTATTCAGCATCCAGTAGAAATCATTACCGTCAAATGCAGCCATCAACTGTGTCTTCAGATGTGCTGAGACGTGTTATTTATATGTCTGGAAACATCCAGAGACATCTTGAGATGTGTTGTTCATGATTAGAGTAGTGTCTGAACGTGAATCTTAACACAAAACAGCTACCATTAGCTGTATATGGACACACTGAATACATGCCTTGAATAATGGATAAGGTAATCTGCAAGGATATTGAATATATCCTTTTTCTTTTCATTTACTGCAGATAAATACAAGACTTTACCAAAACACTGACTTTGCCTCAAAAAAGTTTTTTTCATTTCTGTCTCAATTCAATACTTACCATCAGCCTTAACATGCAAATCAGGTCATGAACTGATACACCCTTATTGTGATCGACCTGCTGTTGATTAACCAACTGCTCTGTGTAAGTCTGTCCACATGGACAGACAGGACATCTGAGTGTGAAAACATGAAGTTAGTGAGGGATCTTGAGCCTACAGCCAGGGTTTACTGTGTCAAGATGTTGGCTCTCTTGTAGAGTGCCTACCACTTAGGCTGAGTCCTTGCAGCGACCCAGGTTGGAGTCCTTCCTGTGAACCTTTGCTACATGTCCTTCCTGTTCCCAATTTTGTGAATCAGCAGAGCGTTTTAAAAATAGCACGTCATTGTACATACAGTTCAGTCTAGGGCAAAAAAGTTCCTGGTGAGGCATAAAGGACAGCCTTGAAAGTTAATAAATATACTGGAAATGTTGGAAGTGAAACCATGGAAACCAACCCCTCACTCACACCCTAACTTTACCTTGACTACTTTATAACTCCGCCTCGCCGTTAATCACGACTACTGAGTCACATGTTGTCGAACCTCTTAAAGAAATACAACCCTAATTGTCTTAGGCAGACAGGAACAGTTTGGAGGTTTAATGACAAAATGGAGGTACACTGAATTATACAACTGGCATGGTCAAGCAGGTATAAAAGGCCAAAGAGCAAATGGTAGGAAACAGCAAATCCACATTGTGACTTTGGACCTGGCGAGGAGTTACATATTGCAGGGCCTCTGGGGGAACGTGGAAACAGACCATGATATGTATTTTACTATAACTGTGTAACTTTATTTCAGCTTCACATAATAAGGATGAAAATGTGTAAAATGCGTAAATATACCACAGACAGCACAAACACCATATTTTGAAAGTGATTCATTTATTTTGTTGCTCAGGAACTCGGGTGATATTCAGCAGCTTGTTTGTGTTTTATGTATGTGTGTGTGTGTGTGTGTGTGTGTGTGTGTGTTTACTGTTTTTTTTTTTTCTATTTATATTCTATTATGTCAAACATTGTCTGAGCTGTGAACAAGAGGACCCCTTTGCTTTAAACCGCAAGATGTGTTTCCTTGCAGCAGGAATCCCAACAAGTTCTGAATCAGTGGGCACACAGTATCCAGATAAAACTGAGTTGAAAATGATCTGCTCCTTTATTGAATTATAGCTGTACATCATATTTTGAACCTCCCTCACAAAACTATATTAGTTGGTCGTAACCACAGTCAGTAATGATGACACTGTAAGTATCATAGTTGGATGTTATATTTTAACTTCTCAACTTCCATCTATGTTGGTTTTTCTTGTCAAGGATGTAGGTGCCGTCTCTGGGATTTTTTTAAGAAGTCACTCTTTGATCTTATTATTAGAACATTTCAGCAGTTGTTTTGAGTGATCTATAAAAATGGAAAGGGCATAACGAAGGCTGCTATCCACACATACAGGTTTACACTCCATCTGTCTTCACCTTGGAGCAGCACTCTCAGTGGAGTTGGTAATATCCTTGCTGAACAGAGTGCTCTGTATTATAGATGTATCCTTCAATTGCTCAGAGGCAATTTGCTCGGTGCTGCTTTAATATTGCCGTATAAAGTTTAGCACTGAACACTGGGGGATTCTTTTTTTCACAATGATTTCTTTGACGTCATCTACAGTTCTTAAATAACTCTGATGGCTCAGGTTTCCTTAAAGCTGGCTTTCATTTACAGTAAATGATTTTTAAATTGTTTTTTCTTTAGCTCGGTGAGTGCTACAAGTGAACATAATGAAAGTGGAAATGAAACTCGTTTCCCAGAGATTATTTCACAGATGTTTGTAAGGACTGCATTTGTTAACCACTTGCTGTGCAACTCTACACAGTAGCAAAGTGCAAAAGCAAAATAAACACAATGTGTTAAGATTTTGTTTTGAATCAGTTTGGTACTAGTGCAGGTCTTTTCAGGAGTCCTAAACAAGTGAAATCGTACTGTAACAAGCTGAAATTACTGTACCTTATTCAGGATTCCTTACATTCATTTGAAGGAACCAGAACCTTATTTTAGTCCTATGCAGGGTGACTTCACATCCGAGCGCCTGGAACCAAGAACGTAGGATGTGCTGTCAATCATGCTTGTTTAACCTGATGAGATGTCACACCTTAATCAAATGATTAAGAATGTATCATTGCAAAGACTTCCCTGCTAGAAACCTATTTATTAAACTGCTGAGCCAAAATAGCAATAGTTAATTGGACAAATTAAAAGGTGCAAGTCTTCACCAATGTTTGGAAAAAATCTCCTTACTTCAATTTCACAGCTCGCCTTTGCCTTACCACAAAACAGAGCTCCTGCTAACTGCAAACATGCATTTTTACCTTAATGCATAATTAAGTTGTCTTTGTTGCCTTATCTGTTCAGTACTTTACATTAACATTCGAGGGGAGCTGTCAGGTTGGAAGGTTACAGTGGACAACACAAAAAATAAATGGATGCTTTACACTTAGACTGTCTTTGGGGTGTGCTCAGCCGAACAGAACCAAGGTGCTCTATGACCATGCACACACTACCAGTAAATGCAGATTGTAAAGAAGATTCACTCGGTTGTGTTTTTTGCTCTGATCAGAGGAACAGCATATACATTCTTTAGTTTACCGGAGCCTGTTACTGATAGGCTGTTTGATGTGTATATTCATTGGCTAATTGAACTGTCAATCACTTACGTCGAACATTTTTTTTTTTCTGTTACGCCGGAAAGTTTTGAGTTGAGTTGTTAGTACGTGAGAGAGTGATGCTGGTGAAGAAATTAAGCTGTGATAGCGAGTTATTGTTCATTTCAAGTTATAACATATTTAAACTGTGTGCGTCCATTGACAAGTAAGTGTTACTTTATAGTCCTTTGTTTTCATCTGTGGGATATTAAGAACTGAATGTCGATTATGTTAGCAAGCTAGGTTAGCGTAGCACCGGTGTTGGTCCCTAGTGGTTTTTCACAGTAACTGGTTGCCCTTCTCGTTTGTGCAGACGTGTTCTGCCTCTGTTAGCAGATTCGTCACACATATCTAAACATATTACTGGTGACGTCCAGTGAACAATACATCACAGCCGCCTTTCAAAACAGAAATGTATGAAAATATAGCGTTTGCAGGATCGATTAGAGCTGGGCTCGAACGGTTAACGGCAAAATGAAAATCGCTGTCTTTTTCTCACGGCCTCCATCTCTATCGAGGCTACTGTCATATTCACCACCTCCTTAGCCCATTACAAAACATTGTCATTGTTGTTACAAATAGCTACTTTAAAAGAGTTCATATATAATATCAATATTTATTACTGGCCGCGAAGCATAAAGTGGAACCATGTAGCTCACGGTGTAGGGGGGACAGTTCATTAAACTGCCCATCAACCAGTGACGTTACACCAGGAAATACATGTGCCGAGCAGGAAATGGATGCAAATTGACTTTAAATTGGCAAGACCAGCCTGCATTAATATACTATCCCTTGAAAACAGATATCGGAAACACACATCTCCACAATTTCCAAGGATGAAAATCTTGCTGTTTAGCTGTTTAATGCTACACTATGTTCACCTGCATCTGTCTGCTGATAGGAGCTGAGCAGAGTGTGTCATAATACAAGTTGTTAAAGGTAATACTCAATCACTATATTACATGTGGAATATGGTGACCATCTAGCAAAGTTACTTTGGTCGAATCTAGTTTGGTCAGTGGTGGATGCTGTACTTGAAATGTGGCATCAGGGTACAATGAACCGCAGCTCTGCATACAGTAACTCTAAAGTTGGTGTCCCTGTTTTTCACCCCTGCCCCTTTGAAAGTCTCTTCAAGCCCCTGAGCTTCTTCGTAGGCTGTCATGAATAACAAGAACTGCTGGCTATCCGTTTCCAAGGACTTTCAGTGGAGTCAGGCAGGAAATAACATGTCTCACTCTCTGTGCTCCCTGCTCTCTCTCACGGAGCCGAGTGAATTAATCATGACAGTGATTCAATTTGCATATAAACATAATTTCCTTTTATTGATGCGTGTGCTGCAAAAGAGGATATTAACTTTGTGCGGTTTAAAAAAATCTGTTTTGTTGTAGGGTATAATTCATATCTTTATGTTCAGAAACAACTGCTCTGGTGAAGTGCTTGTATTATTCATTAGGAACAGTTTTACATTTGTCAGTAGGAACAGGAACGGGGAATGTCTCATAATTGAATGTCACTTCCTCCTTGTACCACATTTTAACCACAGTACCAAAGTGTGACTCATTGCTCCTCTAAACATCCTATTCTCATTGATATTTATATTTAAACAAGCATGTTATTTTTAACATGTACAGGAGAATGCCAGGATTTTCACAACTTTTCACAAATGACTGTTTTTGAACTTCAACCGATACTGTTACCATTATTGTACAATTACAACTGTCCTGTGGGTCGTATTTGAGGGTCCAAACAAACATAGGAAGTTGTAGGCCTATGGTGTGGGGTAAATTGTTAAAAACATACCTTTCAATAAAGTGGATGGGCTTAAATCCCATCAGAGCAAGAAATTATAACACATGATATATCAAATATTTGAAACAGAAGACAAGGCTTTTGAACAACTTGTTGAGCCTTTTTACCATTGGCCAAAAAGTCCCAATGAATTTTACAGACTTCAGGCCTAACAGTCAAGTAGCCAACGCTTAACCTTTGTACATAACATAAACATGTGTACATCAACAGTCCCCATTTGGTTTTCTTAGAAAAAAAACATGGCTGGCAACACATTTTCATCTTTACAGTCATTGTCTTTATTAGATAAATGTTACAGACAGAGACGAGGACTCAAAAGCTTACACAGTTCACATTGGGCAAGGTTCTTTTCTTCCTCCACTCATCTGATTGCCTATACATAGAGATATAGGCAATCAAATAGGCAAAATCCCAAAAAC
>JAOWBC010000182.1:21190077-21202838 GCA_028566105.1 Hypoplectrus providencianus
GTGTAGGACTATACGTGACAAAAAATCCCAATTGGCTGAGAAAATTATGTATTCATGCACATGTAAGAGCAAATTGTGCCACGTAAATATAAATTATAAGAAGTCAGATTACACCTAAACAATTCTCTATCCACGTTTTTTTTTTTGTTTTGTTTTGTTTTGTTTTTTTCAAACCATAGATGAATGAAGAGGATGGAATATTGTGTTATGTATTAGCTCTGATACACCTACAAAGTTGTCAAGCTTCCATGTTTTGGGGCCTGTGTAGCTTCAGAGACCTGCTCTGGCTTAGCTGGCTCGGTTCCTACTCTATGTTTGAAGATGTGTCATTAATTTTTATTTGTACAAATAGTGAAGACCTCCAGGTCTCATGTTTGAACAAGCACAAGCCACTTCAATGTAAATAGTGTCAACAGCAATTTTCAAAGTACAGATATCCACAGATCACCTTACAGATATCAGATGACTGACTTTATGGGCCAATACTGGTCTGTCAAAGGCTGTATAGGGGGATATGTTGCCTTATATCAAACAATATGAAAACTTATTTCACACAAAATGAAATGCATATTGTGGACACAAGGACACTTGGAGGATATAGAATTAAACAAAACCACAAAAACTTACTATGTCATCCACCATATCAGTGGTTGGACATTTTTATCCTTCCCTGCATTCACATCAACATTAAGACCAGAAAAGAAAGAGAGTTAATTGAGTTGTGGTTAAGTGTTTTTGCCTTATATAGAGGACTGGAGACTTGATACACCAGGCGGGAATATAAAATTAGTCAATCAATAAATACATTGTTTATTTCTAACCATTAAAGTGACATGACAACTATCCTGTAAATCAGCACATTTCAGTAAATCTCTGCAGACAGACCTGGCGCCTTGATGTGTTAATCAAGGATGCTTTCACTACTCAGGTCTGTTTGGTTAGTCTGAATCAAAGTGAAACTGATGCCTTTAATTTGTTATGTATGTAGTCCGGTTTGCTGTCACACAGCAGAAATTTTACTGGGCAAAATTTTTTTTGCGGAAGTCAAATGGTAGAAATGTACAGGCATTTTTATTTCTTATTGTTTGCAAAGTAAATCCCAATAACATTTGATTTTACTGGTCATAAGCCTTCTCTGGGGTTCTGAAAAAAAAAAGAGAGAGACAGACACCTATATAATTACAGACGGCCAGTCTTGATGCACTTCCACCACACTCTGCTTTTCCTAAGAAGGTAAAAATTACACTATTTCTAGCAATTTGGTCACAAGAGACCAAATGAACCATGAAAGGGATTCAGACACACCAGACTTTGATTTTATCTAAATAAATTTGGGGTTGTGAAAGTGCCCTAGCATGCACTTCACAAGTTCAAAACACATATACACATACGTGAGCACACCTCCCAGACCTTATGGACCAATGTATGATCTAAAGGGTTCAAACCAAAGAAATAAGCACACATGAGCAAAGGCATCAGTGAAATAAAGAATCTTGCAGATAATCCCTTTAACAACACTTAGTGGTTGTTAGAATTAAATCCTGCAGTGTTTGAGCCTTGAAATTGACCTTAGACACCTCCTGAAGTGATGAATGTCTGTTGGCACTATTATCAGTTTGAACAGTCTACTATGTTACTGTGCAACCACAATTTAGAAGTCTGTTCAGCAGCCTACTTTTCATGCTTTTCACAAGTGTTGTCAATGATTTGTTGCTGTTCTGTTTCCAATATGTTGCTCTGTTCCATTTGTTCCCCTGGTGTAGTGGTAATTGAACCCACTAGCTCAACGCTATTGCAAGGTTAGTATTCTGCACCAGCATGCACTTCAACTGTCATGGATCGAAAGTATTAACTGCATGCTGGCACATGACAAACAGCCATTTTCACGAACTGGAAGTTAGCTGCAGTGTCACTGGAGTTCTCCACAGTATTCGACAAGAAGAGACAAATCATTTCTGGGCTCTTTGATCCCGTCAAAATCGTGCTGTTTAAGATAACTCTTTGTTCTCTTTGTGAATTGGCATGGTAAAGCTGTATGGCAGGCGGCACCTTTGAAGAGGAGGGATGGCAAATCAAATTGCCATACAAATGTCATGTGAATCTTTGTGAAAATGGTCATCGCAGCCCGTTTCGCTAACCATGTTTCATCTTCTCCTTTGCAAACCTAACTGCCTCACTGTGTGACACGACTTCATTTTGATGTTTGCATGCTCTTTTTTTTTTCATGTAAGTATTCTTCATCTTTCATTAACATCTTCTGTGCTGATGTGATTGTTTTTGCCTTTAGTTATTGCATTTGAACTGACATCCTACATAGGAAATGTGAAAGTAAACAGAATGCTGCAGAACCACCCTGCAAGCTAAGATGTAAATGTATCTAGAAATAGTGATTGCAGATTGTAGATTCCTGGTGTAGATGAGCACTGAATGTCTTAGAGCACGCATACAGAGCTGTGGTGATAGTGCAGCGATAAACACTCCACCCATCTTGTCATTTAATGTGTCCTTGTGACTGGTGGTTGCAGCATCTTGTAAGCAAACCCAGTCCATTAACACAACATAATTGTATTAATGGCTTTGATTTTGACTACGAGTGAATGTCATTATTCTAATTAACCATATGCAGGATTAGGGATAATCCGCTGTGGCAGGGTAATTGGATAGATGCCCCAAAGGAAACTGTGGTGAACTCATGGAAATCCAAGGGAAATGAGTAGTCATTGTGTTACAAGCTTCAAAGTAGAAAGTTCAAATTTGTCCTCAATCCTCATACAATGCATTCATTTAGAACTTGCCTCATCACTGAAAGGGCCAAGTGAACGTATTATGTGTTTCAGCCTTTGCATCAGAAAATTGTATTGTATTTTAGCTGTGCAAATGCTGTCATATTAGAATATTACAGGTGCCTCAAATAGTAAAGAATGAAGACATTTTACAATAAATTACTGAGAGTCTGGCTTGCTTTTTCATTATGTCTAAATAAAATAACATTGTATGCGCATGTGTCTTCATTATGTTTCCTAACGCCCCAAGGCTGCAGCCTGATGAAAAACAATTAGATGAACCAGTTTTATTAGACAAGTCAAACTAAAAGCATTAACTTTAATATATACTAATATTTCTGGCACCTTGTTTTTAAGCATGTTCATACTGTAGGCAATTAGCTGGTAGACATAGCAACATAATTACAGACATTTAACTCTATATATGCTGTATCTCATATATATACACATACATAATTGTGTGTTTGCTTGTTTGCATTATGTTGTACACTATGTCATTTTGATTATCAAAATCAAAATGACATACTCTGCAGCATCAAGCTGTAACAGAATGATGAAACATATGTCTATATATTATATATTTTACAACAAATCCTGAAAAAATCGAGAAATATCAGACCTACAGATTGCATATCATCCTCATATTCCATACCTTCATATTACAATCTAATCATGATGTTATCAATATATGTGCGGCACACATTGAAAACAAGTTAGAACCTTGAGGTACTCCATACCAATATGTATTTTCTAATTAGTTAAATTTAAGATTAATAAAAATAACTCATTTAGGACTTACCAGAGATTGCGGTTGATATTCTAAAGCCATGGTGTGGTTTGGGGGAAAAAATAAACACTTTGCATATCATGGTTTTGGTTAAATGGCATTAAAGTTAGGCATAGCTTGCATGTGTAAAATACAGAGAGAGGAGAATTGACTCTGTTTTGCCACAAACAACTATTTACATATTTCTGATATATACAAATCACAAATAACACCTTAAGTATAAGGGTGTTAAGCCCTTGAATTGCTACCACTTTATAGGATGTATATATAAAGTGGACTTATTATACCACAAACTCACATTTTCAGTATGCACATATATATGGGTCAACCATCCCACAAACTGTGAAATAAGACTACCCAGTCATTTTTCCCCTAGCCTGCCTGGTTTGGAAATCACTGTGTTCAACAAGGCATTCAGATTTGGCTCCTCTTATTTTGCCACATTCAGGCTCATCACAATATATCAGTTGTCCCATTTGTGTTTCGTCACACATGGTTTGAGATCTACCTTTGTAAAGGTGCACCACAGGGGGGAGGAGGGCTTAAAGAGAGTTGCAGAAACGGCATGAGGACAATTGTAGTTTTTACCATTGTAATGTAACCATTTTCTAGCAGAAACCTAAAATATGAGTGTGAATCTTAGAAAAATATAGAATACAACCCTGTTAATAATAACCTACCTTCAGTAGTGATAACACAAAGAAAAAAAACACAATTTTCAATGGTGAAAGTGTTTTTGTTTCCTTCTCCTCCTGTCAGGACCGAGAGCAGTTCAGGATGGCAGCGGCGGCGCAATGGGAGTGCACTCACACACCTGTCTCCTCTTCATAGTGTTTCTGCCGTTCCTGCTCAGATTTTGAAGAGGACTGGATTTGAACACAAGTATTTTGTGTGAGTGTGAGTGTGCGTGTGTGTATGGGTGTGTGTATGTGTGTGTTTTGTTTTGTTTTGTTTTTTTCAACCGGAACCATAAACTGATGCACAGTGAGTGCATGAAGTATCCTGCTACGTAATGTTGTTGACCCACTTAATAAGTACGTAACACAGGTTTTTCCTTTGTTTCTTTTCTTTAAGATTTCAAGGATGTAACAAATGTTTCACATTTTAATTTAATTATGTTGGAAATTTTCTCTCTAAATTATATTATTATGGATTATCTCTTTTTACATATATGTCTCAGAGAAAAAAAAAAGATTTTTTTTAATTGTGGTGTCTCTAATTCATATGGATTCGTCTTAATTTTTAACCACATTGCATATTCATCTCAACTCCAGGAAAAGGCAAATTTACAGCAAGTATGAGAGGTGAATGTTAAATACCTCAAAGTCAAACTAAGACAGTGAAGCAGAGGGAATTTAGGTTACCCTGAGGCTGAAAGCCTGGTATTATCATATTTTAATGTATAATAATTATCATTCAGTCTGGTTGTTGAAACAGAATTGTTTTTGACCTTCAAGTATTTTTGTTCTCAGCATTAGAGTGATATACTTGCAGTTGTGTTATGCTAATCTTTCAATTATATTTTTTCAATTATGTTTAGTTTTAAATATTTTTTTGAGAAGGGACAATATGAAGTTGTAATTATTTAGGACAAATATCCTAGTTTTATGTATTTGTTGTCTTTTTTTTCTTTACCAGTACAGTTGTACACAAAAATGGTGTCATGGATAATTATGTTATAATTATGTAGTTAAACATGGAGGAAGGGTTTACTCCACGAGTGTGGAGTTGATGTCTGACTTATATAATGCAAATGTATTAATGCTGTTGCTACTTGTTTGAACTTCATGCCATTTCTACACCACAGTTACTTGAGAAAGTGTTTCTGTTCATGTTCCAAGCCAGCACTGGATGGTCACAGACCGCTCAGTAAGATCATGTTAATAGAAAATAAACACTTTTTGCATGTATTTAGACACCAATAACCCAAAGACTAGCAGTTCACAAAGCATCATACTTCATAGGATTTCTGGTTTCTCGTCTCAACACCAAACAAAATAGACACTATTTCCATACTGTTGTCTTTTCACAAAAAAGAGGGTGACCATGTAGTGTTTTAATAGGGGTTTAAAGCGGGGTAATTAGGAAATTTAAAACTATAGATACATTTAAACCAAATTGTGGTTTATAACTGAAATGTTCATCCGACCATGACATTTGCAGCTCTTAATGAAAAGAAAAGAATTGCAGGCTTACTTAACAGTATGCAAGTCGATTGCAATAACAGAGATTGATCAGAGGTCAGAGTAAGAAATGTCCTGCTCTTATCACTTCCATTAAAAGAAAGACAGGATATGTGAGAAAATCATATCTCTGTGTTTTCTAATGTTGGAAGATCGGTGGACAGAGTATCACTGGTGTTCTGAGATGGGGCAAATGGAGGACTGTCCTCTAATATTATTTTGTTGTGAGCGAGAATATTTTATGCAACAATCAGAAACTTCTCACAACGTGGCAGCAAGAATCAAAGCCAGTGATTTATCTTTTTCACGTCTCTTGTGTTGGCAAACAATTTACACCGACTGCCAGACCACACTCAGGTTCCCCTCAGCAGTGGAAAAGAGCAGAGTGACAACCGCAAAAAAGCTTGATTTTGTAATGGAAGTGGATTTTTTTTTTTAGACCTCATGCCTCTCTTGCAAAATGCGTGGCTCTTTGTGTTTGTGGAAACACAACCATGTTCAGGCTGCACTCATTGGAGCACTACAGGATTTGTAGGATTCCATTAACTCAACATCAAACAAGAACAGTGATTTGCAACGAATTAGCGTGTGTGTCTGTTTAGAGGTGGGGAAATGATGCGCTTCTTATGATCCCACAGCTCTGATTGAGTGTTTTCACATATGGTTATTTTTAAATTAATGTGAGCTCAGTCGACTCTGAGCAGGCACAAAAGGAGACCGAGACAGAGCCAGTGATCTCCGCTCTGTTCATGTTCACCTTTCCCTCCCTTTTTTCCCTGGCTTGCCTCTGCTCTGGCGAGGTTGTGGCCCCTCATCCGTGTGCACCTCAATTTTTCTTTTTAACTCAGCCCCTTTGTAGCTCTTGGGGATAACAAGGTTTGTGCTCCTTGATGTGAAAAAAGAGCCAATATCCAAATCAAAACAGCATGAAACAGATAGGGCCATTATTGAAATTGATCAGGGTAATCATCAGCTGAATCTGACAAGCTAATCATGGTTTGCTTTCACACACAAGACAATGAAAGAGAGGCAGAGAGAGAGGGAGGCGCTGCAGACAATTATTCATCTCCAGCACAGTAATGTTTGGAAATGACATGGTAATTATTCCATCCCGGCTTGAAGGATGGCACCACTGATCTCTCCTCTCTTTTGCACAGTCATTTTGCCACAACATTAACCACATTTAGGATGAACTGAAGTCACATCACCTCCCAAGGAGGTCCGTGTTGGGATACCTTCAGAAGAGCTTGCAAAAAGTGGTTGCTGTCAATATGTACAAACAATCACAGCCTCATTGCTTTGAGTTCACTTGACGGGTTGAAAGGGAGCCGGATATGCTGAACACATTGCTTAAAAAGTTGCCTGGAAATACCACTTGACAAAAACACACACACTACCAATGTTCTCACACACAAACACACACAGACATGCAACAGATTCTACTGCGGGAAGTTTCTTGAATTTTCAGCCTGCCTACATGTTTTTGTAGAACAGCCAAGCACACATTGTTAAAAACACACAAAAAAAGTGGTCATTTATTATTTTTATTTATTTTTTTTACAAAGGCTGAGCAGTTATTTGGCAATTTCCCGGTAATTTAACAACACAGAAAATACCACCTTAATATAATATTAAGATCTGGTTATGGATGTGCATTTGTGTGGGCTATAATGTACTGACAGCGAGGCTCATACACAACCTATACAACACTGCTGTATTTTTAGTATCGTTTAGTATCACAGCACTCCACTTTTCTGAAAGGACCGCGCAGACGGCTGAATGTTGAGGTTTGTTGCTTTGTCCTCAATAGTTGTGATATTGTTTTCTTGATGTCATATTTAAAATACAGAATAATTTGTTGAGCCAAGCACACTATGAACAGTCCCAAGTCAGCGCTTACTTTCAGAATAATGAAAGATATGTACAAACAGCAGGGCTGCTGTCAAAATATAACATGTATTTGAAGATTAACTGAAAATGAATGCTTTTTTTTAACAAATAATCAGAGGTAGGGGGGTGGTATAGCTGGCTTCACCTAATAATAGCGGTGCCATATGGTCACTGTGGCAGTGATTCAGAGTTGAGGCTGCACTGAGCGTCACAGACTACAAACCCAAACTGTGCACATTAATATTCTGACTTGAAATGATCATTAAGAGCATCCCTGCGAATTCTCAATATCAAACAAGCATATTGTTTGCCAGCTCTGGTAGGATCCGTGGTCACAGACAAAGTGTAGTAAACTGTGGAGCTCTGAGCTAAAGAAGCATCATCGAGGCAAAGATCAGCCTGTGATGTGATCTGAGAGTGAGGTACTACGCTTTTTCACTGAAGACAGAAAACAGTCAGCAGATGTCAGATCACTGCTGGAAATCCTGTTAGATCATATTCCTAAAGTTTTGGCCTTGGTCTGAGCTGTGTGCTGCTAAAAGAAAAGTAGAATCTCCATTTCCTTGTACTCAAATCCCTGCTGTTGCCAATGTGTAACAAGAGATGGCATGCGGAGAAGTCCTATGCAGGCTGCTTCTTTAAAGGCTTCATTTGGATTGTTTTCTGACCTGAGGCCTTTTGTATTACTTAGCACCAGTGTTGTCAGTGTGTTATGGGCACTGGTAGCCTCAAGGTTAGACAAGCTGGCTTGCTGAGCAGTTAAATAAACACCATCACATTACATTTAGTTAAACAAAGTGATGCTTTGTGCTGCAAGACGCCATGTAATGGCTCATTTAGTTGAGAAAAGTCTAATAAGCTCTCAGCCGGCCTGCAAATTGCCCTGTTGTTAACTGGACTCATCCTAGATTATATAAGTTTCACCCGGTGTGATGATTGCTAAATACATCTTTTTGTAGTCACTTTAATAGTTTCTGCATATAAATGCTGAATCTGTAAGAAACCGAACAAGATTTTGGTACAGAAGTATTCCTGTTTGTGTTTACAGTCAGTTTGTTATCTGAATAGCACCAACTAATCATGTATGGTTTAGCTTTAGCTGCAGGTGGGCCATGTGGAGAGTAATGCCATTCAGCACTGGTGGTGTTTATTAGCTTCAAAGTAAAAAATTAAAAAAAACTGGACCTTAAGCACCAACATAAAGTGTTAGATCATCGGACTGTAAACTATAAGTTGTGGACAGCTGAGGGTATCTTGGCCTGGATATCTGGTACCAGGATATGCGCTGGCAACACTGGAACATCTCAAACATCAGCCTGAATGGCTGCAGGATTTGGGTTCATGCAACCAGCCTCTTTAGGAGATAACCCCTACTGGATGCCAACAACTGTATAGAACATGCATCACAGTCAGGCAAGTTTATTTCAATAGGTATGAGCAGCTTTTATAATTAAAAATAATTGACCATCTCTCAGACACACAGTATGCAGTAGTGCTGCAGTTTCCTTCTGCAATGCATTAAGAAAGTCAGCCTGTGTTACCCTCTCTTATTAGAGCCAATGCAAGTGCTTCAAACTCTCACCAAGCATGACTTTTGAAAAGGGATATGCAAGACACACTGCTGGTTCCATTCAAGCCAAACTTATGATGATAAAATCTAGCAATCCGGGAAGAGGCTGTTGGAAGTACACTAGTAAAATATTTCTGATCCACCCCCAAAGTTCAGCTAGGGAACTGTACTGAGCAGGCCTGAATACACATAACTTTTCCTGCTTCTGTCTGACTCCAGTCAGCCAATTCTGAATCACAGCCCATGAAGGCTTATATTTTGGCAGAAGCACTGCATATTTATGGTGATATGACCAATTCTATTGTCTGTTTGAAGACTGCATAAGGATTGCAGGACTCATTCTCTTCCTCAGCCCAGGCAAACATGGCCCCAGTTGGAACATGGGCTGAGCTGAGGGGAAAAAAGCAATGGATATATTTCTTGTATTTGTCTCCATGTGAACAAGAGCAGTCTTTGATGAAATTTTAATATCATTAAGAAAATATGACTAAGCTTGTATTACCCCTACCAGAAGGTACTATTCATTTTTGGTGTTTTGTGGCATTTGTGTGATTTGCATTGAAGTCTGAAAGAGATCATTTTTGTATGTGAACTTCAGTTAGACATGAGAAATCAAACCTTTGCTTCAGCTGCCAGGGGATTTTCAAAGCAGAAGCATGAAGTAGTGTCATGATCTGTTGGGAATTATTTTGAATGATTCACATAAATAAAATTATGTCCTTTGCCTGGTTACAAGTTCACAGGGCTCTCTTCAGATTAGATTGTTCCCAAGTTGAGGGGGACCTCATGCTATTTGACTCCCTGCATTGTAAAGGATTGTTGGTTCATGTATTTTCTTGATGAAAAGTGTGTGCTCATATTTAAGACTGACAATAATAAAATGTATCTTAAGATTGTGTGTTTTGTATATCTTTTTTTAATACATAAAAGATCAGATTATATATATGAACTTTTCGAGATGCAAAAACAGCCAAGTTGCCTACAGCGGCACCTTTCCAGAAACAAGACAAACATATTGATTTTTAGATCCCCCTGACCTTGGACTAAGCTCATTGTGGTCTGTCCACTACTTTACCCCAAACCGCTAACTGCAGTTCTCTAAATGACACCAGTGTTTCTTTGAGCCTGAACACAGTGTATTTTAAGGGTTCTGGTACATCAATTATGTAGAACACAGCAGGAGGTCTGCCATAACCCTCTGAATGTGTTCCTCTTCCTCCACTGAAGCTGCATGCAAAAGTAATTTCCTATTCTCATTCATTTGCTGTAGATGAAACATCCAGCAAGAATCAGGAGGATTTCAATGTATGTTAACGCAGTCAATAGTGACCAAAGCAGTGCTTTTCTCTGCGATTAAATAATATATGTATGTCCGTGATATGTGGTGCATTTCAGGTTTTGTGCTTTTTATTACAGTTTTCAAAGAGTGACAGAAAAATGTCTTTGCAGTTGATACCACAATGCTCTACTTCAGCCTCGACACATATTTAATTCATGCAAACATCTGCTCTTTGCAGCACAGACTTGCTTCATACACCAGAGACGGAAACAATATTAGAAAGATAAAGCTCGCCTTATGTTAAAGGCCAGTGTCCCCTACAATCAAAGCTTACAAAGAATGCACAATTTAGGCCATTCTGCATTTTTTGCAACACTGACACTGAATATTGAATGGAGGGGCAGCTGTGTGCAGAGTACACTTCTGCTTCTATTGCAGTTAGAAAGTCTGAATGTCCATTTTCTGCACTAAACTCAGTCCATAAACAACAATGACCCAGTGTGTGTTCTATTGACTGAGAAACCTTATGTCTTTTGCCCGCAGAGCTGTGAGGCTGTGCGTGTACCAGCATGCAATGAGCACAAGCGACGACTTACTTTTCACGCTTTCTTACCTTTTTTTACTCTAGTGTGAACAAAGAAAATATTCTCACACCTGAACAAAAGTAATTCTTTCTCTCTTTTAGTGAACCAAAATGACCTGTTAACTCATTGTGAACACACATTATCCCAAATGAACAGAGAGGAAACACACATTTGTTTTTTTCTTCTGATAGAACAATCCCCAACTTGAAAACAGTTTGATCGAATTTAATCCTTAATATATCAAGAGACGTGAAACTGTGTTGGCCCTCAATGCCAGACAAGGTGGTTTGAGTAAAGGCTAAGAACAATCTGGCTCAACTATGTGCCTCACCTGGATGGATGGATGGATGGATGGATGGATGGATAGATAGATGGAATTCAGCAAAATACAAAAATCATGGTGATCTTTGCTGCCTTTTCCAATTTATCTTAATAATCATGAATATCTCCAGCATACCTCAGTCCAAGTGGCGAGTACAAACTTAATGCGAATGCATGCGCAAGCTGCTTGGGTTGTCACCATAGGTTGTCTCTGATGAAAGCATCCAACAAAACCTGCCCACGCGACCATTCTTGCAGTGATTCCATTTCTGTTGGCATCAAAGAGCAATTTGAACAAAGGGACCTGCAGTCCGAGTTTGCTCTGCAGCCTCAGCCCCTCTGAATATCCAAGTCAGCTAAAACACTGTAAAATGTTCACTGCATTCAAAACATCCTCTGCACTGGTATCTTGGCATGCCAATCTTGTTGTTGGATATGTAATATGGAATACAAGCAACGTGAAGTCCGTAGCTACCAAAGCTGAATTGGCACTCAACAGATTCCTCAGCTGCACCCTAGAAAGATGATAAAAAGACAATACGAACTAGAGCTGCATACATTTTCACACTGTATACTGTATAAAGTAAAAAGAAAAAAAATATATAAAAATGATTACAATATTTCTTTATTTTTTTTAATCCTGTAAACAGCCATTGCTTTTATGGTTATTTTTCTAACTTTGTTGTTAATTTATATAGTGATGTTATGTTGTGTGTGTTTGTTGCTATGTCATTTTATTGTGAATGTATTGTATGTATGTACAATACATATGTACATGCAATACAATCAAATGTATGTAATTTCTAGTATGCATTGAAGTACCACAGACAAACAGAGCTCCTTCAATGTGTAATTTAAGATTTAAAACAAATACAATGAAAAAGATAACCATGACAAGACTTATTGTGCAAAATCTCCAGCCATTTTTTTCTTTTTCATCTTCCCTGTTCCACTAATGTCCAGAAGTGTTTTTGCATCAAAAGTCAGCATCTCAATAAAACTGTGTGAAATCACTGCACAGAGTCCTTGTCTATGCAAGCTTATCCTTGGACATGCTTGCATTTAAATGCAAAATTTGTACTCAATCTAATTCGAGAGACCCTTGATTTTTATGAGAACGTTTGAACATGAGCGGTGCTTCAGGTGCATTTTGTCAGCAGTGAAATTGCAGTAACACAGGTACAAGAATAAGAGGAAACAACAACTACTCTACAGTTGCAATGACTTCAATAAAGTCGTGCCACAATGGCAGGAACATGCAGATGTCTGCAGGTATAATCATAGGTCAGCCTGTTAGCATGCTGCTACTTGCTAACTAGAGAACATGCTAAGTGTAAAGTAAGATGTTTTGCAAGTATTTTATT
>JAOWBC010000182.1:21212034-21222294 GCA_028566105.1 Hypoplectrus providencianus
AGAGGTTTTCCGGGCATGCCCCACCGGGAGGAGGCCCCGGGGAAGACCCAGGACACGCTGGGGTGACTATGTCGCTCAGCTGGCCTGGGACCACCTTGGGGTCCCCCCCAAGAGCTGGAGGAAGTGTCCGGGGATAGGGAGGTCTGGGAGTCCCTGCTGCGACTGCTGCCCCCACGACCCGGTCCCGGATAAGCGGAAGGATGGATGGATGGAACGCCAACCTGTGTACTTTAACAACCGCAAGCAATTTTAACCTGATCAAGAAGAAACTCGCTTGGTAACATGTAACATCAGAAAACATTCTCCAATCTGCCCCAGATTTCTCACATGTGATGAAAGTTCTGAACTGAATACATCCTGCCATTGGAGACAGGACGTAACATTTTTGAGGGAGTTTTAAAGTTAGAGAAATTAAATTTAGTATGCACATGTAGCATATGGAGACATATGAAAAAGTGTCTTGAACTTAAACCCTAAAACCAACAAGAAGTCAGTCATTTTTACTAAAAAGAGTATATTGGGAGTGCCTTGGACCATTTCTAGGCTCTGTACTTCAATGAATGCGTCACTGAGCGTCAGTGAACTTTAACTACTTGCATTATAGTGAACTTTGAGTACTCACTATGAACAGGATGTTGCTCTTACTTGCACATACATTATCCAATCTGTTCCAGATTTATATTATGTGATGAAAGTCCAACATATCAACAGAGCAATATTAATACACATTCACCTGCTGGCAATAGGAATTAACATTTTGGATTGTGATTTCCTGTGGCACAATAATTGATGACTCTCTCAGGTTAATATTGTGGTAACAGCAGGTCTACTTCACATCTGCATTCATGGCAACAACAATAGAGTAGATAGTGTTTGATTTTTTCTTCTGTTTCCTTCAACACAATCATGTTTTGGCTGTTCACAAACACAGCCATGCTGCTCTGAGGAATATGAAAATGCTCATCCTGAAAACAACCTCAACAGGGTATGAGCTGAAATCTCAAATTGTGTGCATGTTAGATCAGTCATTGTTGAAAGATGGGGTGTCCTTTTAAATCACACTCCTTCCTGATCATTTCTACAATTTTGGCTCCTAATTGTTTGTACAGCTTGTAGCACAATGTCAGCACAATCAAAATGGAGGCAAAAATTATTGTTTATGTTATAAATAATAATTTTATTTCCTTTTTGGTCAATTTACTCATCGGTTTGTATGTGTTATTGTCTAACTTTCACACATTGCACAGTTTGCAAAGTTATTTGAGTTATGAGATACTTACATCAAGTTTTAAGGGCACCTCTTGTGGACAAACAGCATATGGTCTGTCTAATATTTGATTGATTTTATATCCATTCAATACATGAAATTAACAGAAACATTCTCTCTTAATTTTAGAAGGACAAAACAAAGAAAACATGAACAAAAATAAAATTAGGCAGATTTAGTCAGCTTAGAGCAGACGCTTTCTCACCAGCAATAAAGTAGTGGTTATCCCATTTAGTGGGGTTTAACCTGAACATTTCAAATATGTTACATATATACAATATAAGCAGAGCTCCACCTCCAAAACTGTGTCCACTTCTCTTTATGCAACCATGGTCAAGCATGCCTTTATTGTTTTTCCATCCCAGTTTTAAGTTGAACAAAGCCCCAGACTGTTCTAATTCGCTAGTACTCATTCCCTTGCCCTAACATTACTGGCTGCAAAGTGGAACTTAGGCTCATGGATGCATATGCTAGTTAGCAAACTAGCATTACTTTCATGCTTCACTGGAAACAGAAAATGAGCCAAATGAAGCCTGAAAAAGGGGCAAGTGAGAAATCACCAGGTTTGTATGTAATTTTTTACCCATGTTCCTGTGTTGACCATGCACCAAGTGACTTTTATTTTGTAGACTTTTTTGGAGTTTACCCCATTTCCTGTGTGTGCTGCATCTGTGGTTGCTTCACTGCTTGCAGAGACTGCTCCCCTCCCCCGCCTGTGGCGCTGAGGCTGATCACACTCACCTGTGGCCAATCATCATCTGCCAGCCTTTAAGACTGCTGCGGACTTCAGCCTCAGTGCCAGAGTATTGTCGTCTCTACGCAGCGGTACACGGCTTCAACCAAAGATTAAGTATTAGACTACGATTGCCTTTAACCCCGGCTCTGGCTCTAACCTCTGTATCTCCTCCTTACCTTCCAGTGTCTCCCTCCGTGCCTCACGACAGCCACAGACCAGCACTCTCAGCCCTCTCCGTGTCTCCCTGGACCTCGGACATCCCTCACCTCCCTTGCACTAAAAATAAAACTGTTCAAACCACTAATCCATCTGACCGCTCTTGGGTCCTGTTTCCCTCGTGCCATCACAGTTCCTAGTGAATTGGCACAGTTGAAATTGGATATAAACATAAACTCAAAACTCAACAGGCCACCTTACTTGTGATGACGCAGTAATCCTTAAATGTTAATTATTATTAATTTTAGGACCGCCACTCGCAGCCTAAACCTTTAGGAACCAGATCCTTTTCTTTGTCTTAAATTATAAAAGGCAAATATGATTAAACCTCCATTGGATGGAACTACCCATTGGACCTAACATAAGATAAATTAGGACCTTTATAGGCTATACTAATGACATGAAAACTTGAATCACCAAGAAAATCGAACAGACCTTTGTCTGCCACAGTCAGATAGCTGTTTAAAACTCTTAATCGGAAGTGATGATATAAAATCCCGAGAGCAAAATCCTACGGGGGAGTAAACTACACAGCACATAAAGAGAAGGCAACCTCCCTATCATACTGTCCGTAATGTCTGTAAGCATTTAGCTGGCCAGGTTAAATCTAATCACTACATTGTTAGGCCTCTAAAAACAAATATTTCACATGAACACACAGATTGACTTGACAGATTCACAGATACTGAGACACTTTCTGGCTTTGTAACCAGCCCTAACAAAAAGTATGTCTCTCCTCTTTTGGCAGAATTCAGCTGACCCCTTGGCGAACAGAAAAGTCTGTCTCATGTCCGCAATGAGAAGAAGTGATCAGCCCTCCAGGCTAGCACATGATAAGATTGTAAATTAGCCATCTCACAGACTGTCCTATTAGAGGGTTACTTGGATGAGTATTGAATATAATTACATAATTTTAAATTGCAACTGCAATGTAGTTACAGAATCTATTCAATGTTGACAAGAGTAATTACATTATTGTAGGTGCCATTCAGTAATACAATGTAATGGTGACCTGTAAAATATGTAGAATCTGTGCAACATGTGAAAGTGAAAAACTAGTTCCCAACACATTTAGTTGCATTGTTGTGGCCAAATTAGTCTGTTCACCAGCTGAGGCAGTGAAAAAAATTGGACTGTGTTTATTTAGATTGGTTTACCCTGCACACAATCTCAAGCAGTGCATTTGCTTTGTGGAGAGACATGCCAGAACAGTGAAGCGTCTTCCAAGAGGACTCTCCCCCTGAAAATATGATTAATGAGCTGACAGCCATCAACCTTCACAGTCCTCACTGCTTTCATCCAAGGCCAATAAATGTGCTGCTAGCTACAAAATTCAAAGTCTTAGAAATGGTGACACTTCCCAGTGTAAATCTGAAAAGAAATTCCAACAGCTGTCTTTTGTGTGTGCATGTATTTTTATAATATCAAAGGGAACTACCCTCTGGGCCAAATATGCTGCAGTGACACAATTACAAAGCAAAGCACATGTATACAGGAATACACGAATGCGAAGCAAGCTGTCTGGGGGGTTTTAATTACATAGTGTTGGTACTTTTTTTTAGTGTGAGAAATTACTATGACATAGGGAATAATTATATAAAGATGAAGTATTTTGAACGGCTGGAATTCACAGAGCTGAAATCTAGAGCTGCTCCATAAGTTATGCATTATCCAATGAGCTGTTAAGGAAAATTGGATTGTATTTAATTGAGTGGAGTTTTGCATTTACCATTACTCTTGGAGCTTTAGCGGAATTCCATCCTTTTGGGGCTTTTAAGTTCTTAGGCAGGAGCTTAATGCTTTAAATTGAATTGTTAAAATGAGGTGGACCCTTTAGAAATCCCCCCTAAATAAAGCATTACATTAATGGACCCTACAAGGTCTCCCTCTGTTTGAAAATACATAAAGACTCCTGGTATGGACTGAAATGTAACTGAAAGAATATCTTGTTTTTCTTTTGCCAAAAATGCTGATGGAGTTCACAACCACAGTAGCTGTCTTTTATCAGTCCATAATTTAACACTGCTCACATAAAATGCATGACCACTGCATATCCAGAGACTAGTGCATGGACCCAATTATCACTGTCATGGCTGACACTGTGTCTTAAAGAAGTGTACTCCGGAAAAACCTGCTGGGGCCATATTTATACCTCAGATATTCAATGGTAGACTCTTTGTTACACATAATGAGCAGGCATATGTACACGGTGCATATGCATTTCACATGTGAATCCATAAACGCATTCTCTCTTACTTATGTTGCCAGTATGACAACTAATCAATGTTGAGTAGGAGTAATGAGAGGAGGTGTTACCATCACAGGAATGGAACATGGGTGATACAACACCTCTGCACTCGGAGGTGTGTTAGCTTTAGCAAACACTGTGCAGATCTGTGAAAAATCGCAGTATGCATGCATCATACCCCAGAGTCTGCCTCATCACATATTCTGCCCAAACCTCGCAGATTTTCGAAGCCTGTACAGTTGATGATATGGATCTCAGCAAGAAAGAAAATGCACCATTTATCAAATATTAACGAATGATAGAAAGTTACTTTCGGAGTGGATAAAGCAAGAAAAAGCAAACGTCTTAAGTCCTCCGGTGGTATCTAGCCATGCTGAAATAGTTTAGTATTTAATTTCCAGATTTTAAGATGTCTGTGATTTCAGCTTCCAGCCAAGCACAAGTGAGGTTAATGGATGTGTTTTGAGGTGTTCACAGCATTTGAAGTGGAGACAAACAACTTTTAGTGAGTGTTTCCCAACAGTTTGTGTTGGTTCTGCAAAGAAGACAACCGGATGCCTTCAGCTGTCCTCAGAACCGACAGTCTAGTGAAATCCAACAACACAGGACACACTACATTTCCAAATTTCCTTAAAAAAAAAAAAAAAACTAGGTCCGGACTACTCCTGGGATTTTTGCAGCTCTTCGTTTATTTAAGACTAATTACAGAAAGCGAGCAGAACAGAGTTATCAGTGATCTGGCGATAGCAATGTGCTGTGACATGAATGTGTTGATGAAGTACTAACATGAGATTTTAACCATTTAGCGGCTGGCTTATTTGCTCGCTATATCACACCTCCCTTTTTTTTTTTTTTTTAGAAAACCGCATCACCAGCGTGGCTACGTAGTTACAGACGCCAACACCCTTACCAGCATATTCAGACACGGTGATGTCTGGACTAACATATCTCATCTTTTTACTTGTAAATACCGATATTCACTGTCTTTTCTTGATAAAGAGATTTCTTGAGAAAGATATCAGATTAAAATCAAATGCCTATAGAGTTAAAGTAGCCCAAAGCCCCAGAGACATCCAACTTCCTGTTTACCACCATGATTTGAGGCTAATTATACAATATAGTCAATAATGAGGACATGAAATGATGGCAACCTTTAACCAATCCCTGCCCTGCCTGTAGTATTTAATCCACAGCACGCCTGCCCTCTGTGTACGGGCTGCTTCTCTTACATGGCTCCTGCTGCTTGTCGCTGCCTTATTGCTGTAAAGCCTCGGAGAGCGTCCCGCCATCAGTGTTCACTGCCAGGATGACTTCGGCTCCCCAGCAGATCTCTGCTCCAGACAGTCTCCATTCCCCATAATCTCTCACACCAAGCCCGGATGTCAGCTACCAGCTCTCACCCCTTGCTAAACACACACACATACACACACACAGTCCTCCCACCCCCTGAGGCGGCACAGAAGGCTCTCCTATGCCTTTTTGGCTTTCTCCCTCCTCCTCCTCTGTCTGTTCTTCACAGCCTGTTTATTCAAGCAGCTCCTTGGCAACACATTCACAGCTTCACAGCTCCCTTCTCCCAGCCTTCTCTGTTGGACAAGCAGCCCATCCCTGCTGTCCACCTCTGCATGAGACAAGTTTCCGATGCATACAGACTCCACCACCTTACTGGCACATAACCTCCCACCACTTCCTTTTGGCTTCCTTAGCATCGCTTCCCTGAACAGATAACCCTCTGACGCGCTGTTTGGTGGTCCTCTATGCCGAACATTATTTATGTAGGATACATAGGCTGCTATAGAGGTTAACACTGTTGCCTCACAAGCAAGAGGGTTGCAGGTTCAAATGTGCATGTTCTCTTGCATGTGTGTCAGTGTGGGTCCTCCTGTTTCCTCCCACAATCCAAAGACATGAAGCTTTGGTTTGCATTGATGACTGTATATTTCCTATTGGAGCGTGACTCTTTCATCTTGCCACTCAAACAGTAAAGATCTGAATGGAAAACACTGAATAATAAAGTCATTATTAGGAAATGAGTGGTGAAAGTATGTTAAGTTGTACACAGCATATGGTCTAGCAAATGGTTTGTATTATTTCCTAATAAACTTTTTGGCTATGATAAGCCTCTTTAAAGAGGCATTTTAATGTTGTAGTCATTTTTGGCACCTTAACTACACTTTTGCTGCCAATTTCCTTTTAAACCAAATTATATAGCTAAGCTTCTAAACAGCAGCTGATGGGGCCCATCATCAAACATGATGTCGGGAGCAAATTGAAGAGCAAAACATGCAGCTGTGAAACAACCGTTGGCAATGAAATGGACTGCACGGCAACCTATAGGAAACTATCACCAGGCAACTGCTGTGCTGTAGAAGAGGAGTCAGGTTTGCGAGGCCAAGATAGTGACTGACTCGACGACATGTCAATTTGAGTTGAACACATAAGAAGATAACATTAGTGACTACGTAAGTTTATAAGCAAACACGCTGGGCTAAGTTGCTGTGCGTCTCTGAATGGCGGGTGATGCTAACCAATCAGAGGAACAAGTAGGGCTGGCTCTGTGTCTTCCTTGTTCTCTGTTTTTTTAATGTTTAAAGAAACTGCATATTTTTAGAGGCTTTGTATGGTCTTTCCCAGCTGCTTCTTTTAATTTTAGCTTCGGATATTTACTTTTGTAATTTTGTCACTTAGTATTACTCATGTCAATGATTTGGCTATCATCACTATTATCATTTTGTGCAGTTTTCAAATATTAAATCCCATTAATTCCTATTTATCAGAAATGTTACTTAAGGTTTGAATCAATTTCTTGCTTGTTAGAATGATTAAATCAACTAATCATTAATAAATACTCTTGTCTTCATTTCTGTCTCACATTTGTATTTTCCTTTAAGTTTGATTTTCCCTTTTTCATGAAGTTGCATCAGGGCTTGCCAGGCTTTTTCTTACAATTTTTAATATCATAGCAACAATAAGCAGCAGGCCTCGAGTTAATGACACCCTGGTCACTGCGTTTATAAGTCTGCCTCTGGAAAGCTTCTTGCTATAAATAAAACTATTAATAGTATAATGCTGTTCAAATGCTTGCTGTAGAGTCTTCGATTCCCAGGTGTATGTTTCCTGCAGCTCCAGGCAATCATTGTTTTTTCCTTTGTTTCCGTATGCTATGAAAGTCAAACCGCAGACTCTTGAAACTCCTCAGACGCAGAGTTACATTATAATTGAAGGATATGCACTAAAGATTTTTCAAATCAATCTGCAATTAAATGACATTAAGCCTGGAGAGCCTGCTAATAGGTTTTCACCATATGGAATGCATGGAATGGCAGAAAAAATACATCCCAAACAGTACTGAAATGTAATCTAATGGTTGGTTGGAATTTTAAGTGTAATTGGATGGTGAATAAACAGGAAGTGCTTTAACCATGATATAACACAACTTAAAAGTCTTTCCTTTACAGAGAGAGCTGCAAATGTGTCCTTTTCTATAGAACACATGAATGCAGCTGGTCAACCAGAGATCTTTGACTTTTGTTTTATTTCTTTAGGTTTGCATTTAATACCACAGAGCACCTTCGCTGTCTACATTATGTGTGATGAAAAGTAAAAAATAAAAACATGAACTAATCACACAAAAAGTATTTGTTCCATTAAACCTAGATTGCTTGCAGTCACATTCTATATACAATACAAATAGATTTGCTGCACTTTGAAGGCACTAGTTACGCCTATTAGACCTATTATGCACCATAAACCATACGTTAACTATTTAACCATGATGTTGCTCTCTGCGTCTGAAGTCAGGCAGCAAGCAGCAATGATCTTGATAGTACTATGACCATTTCTGGAGGAAGAAGCTACTTTTTTTTTTGGCATTTTCTGCTGAATTCAAAACTGACTGGATTCTTTTTTTGTTCACAGATCTAAAATTCACTTTCTTTTTCTTTCCAGAAATTAATTAAAAATGAAACGCTCAAAGTGTGTCAATCAGTGAATGTTCAGCTTCCGCAGTGTCATTCCTAATTGCATCCAAATTTTATGAATGTCCTTGAGATGCCTGACTCACACTCATATGACTAGACATGAATTTGAGGGAAATGTATACAGTTGAAGATATAACTGTGCTGCCACACACACACTCACACACATCTGGGTGGGATTGGAAAACAGAACAATGACCTTGAGCTAAATCCAAACTGGAAAGGTTTCAGACAATCATGTGGAAGTCTTTGGGAGGCCCTGGTCAAAACCCAGATGCCTACAGAGAATTGGTGGAATTACTTGAGATAGCTTCTCACACACACCCTGCAGTCCAACTCAATCAAGCTTTAAAAGAATCCGAGAGGGAAGAATGGGAGAAAAACCCAAATCAGGATTTTCGATGGTGTTGCACACAAGAAGCCTCGGAGCGGAACTAGCTGCCAAAATTGCGTCTATAAAGTAATGAGTGAGGGGAGTGATTTTTCCTTTCAGATGTGATATTTCTGGAATTCAATTTCAATAAATAAAAAAAAACTCCGCAAATAGGTTGCCAACTTTTAGATTGCCAGGAATTACGAATCTCAGAAAAAGAAGAAGAAATTAATCCATTTAACAGTAAGCCGTGATACCGGTGATTCAGAGAGTTGGAAACTTTCTGAAGGCGGAGTGAACGAAACACTCTGCGGGCTGTGGATACCCACGACTCCCCAGGAACGGAGCAACAGAGGTCAGGCCTGATGTACAAAGTGCAAAGGCAGAAATCAGCCATCAATCAACATCAGAGAACAGTTAAATTCAGGTTGCGTAGGGACAGAAATGTGCTGCTGTTCTGTTGTAATTGCAGCTCACTCAATTCCATTTTGTTTTCAATAGTGTCACAGTGAGTTACAAGTTCTAATCTAGTTGTTGCATTACTGTTTTACTGTTATAATGCATTGTATTGTAATCATAACCATATAATGCATCATTGGCATGTTGATAATACATTATAGTTGTGGACTTGCCAAAACAATGTCTGTTAATCACCAGTAATTATGGGATATGTTTACAGAGCAGAATAAGGTATTTGAATGCAACCAAATATTGCTTTATTATAATCAGGTTACAATTAGATCTGCTAAATCCTGCACACAACATTACTCTGGTCTAACTGCATTAACTCATGATAACTAATTGTATTACAACAACGGGCGTGTAACAGTAGAGGCGCAGACGGAAATGCAGAACAGCAGTAACAATAGAGGAAAACACATAAAGTCACTCAGGTTTATCAATCTAATGCATCCTGGAAATGCATCTAAGCCCCATAGAGTCCTCTGTTGGCTTAAAGAGAAAGGATGATGCAATTGTAATAATAAAGGGTGTGTACAACCCTTTTATGAACAGAGACTACCATCTGTTGGGTTCTGAAAACAAAGAAAATGGTTCATGAGGTGTCACAGGCTCATCATCTGCAAACGTATGATTAGAATTCAGAATCACATGAGTGTGAATCCTGGTTTTTATTATCTAACATCTCTTTCTCTTGCAATATATATATTAGAGGGCAAACCAAATAATTCGGATAAAAAAATGTACTGGATTACCATGAAGAAAAAACGAAAGGTCACTTTATTGTTGATTTTCAGATCACACTGAAGACAGTGACAGCAGCACCATCAAGCATATTTTGTGTGTTTGCTGCTAAAAAAAAAAAAAAAAATCTTCGTCTTTAAAATCCTTTTATAATATGACTTTGGTAGCTGTCCGGATATGGAATTGGATGTAGTATAGTTTTTATTCATTAACTGGCTAAAACAAAATAAACAAATCTTC
>JAOWBC010000182.1:21231493-21246209 GCA_028566105.1 Hypoplectrus providencianus
TGATATGCCAATGAATGACTGCATTAAGACCTCTGCAGCATCTGTTCAGACAGCAGCAGACGTGTCTTCCCCGCTGACAGTCTCGCAGGGTTGAGATGATCTCACTGTCCCTGCAGGTGCCGAGGGATTCTCTGCTCAGAAGCCAGAAAAATGAGTGTGCCGGTGAGATGCTGGCATTGACTGATGTCATTCTTCCACCTGAAGATGAGAGAACAGTCAAGGGCAGGGATCTGAAAGCATCTGTGTGACATGTGAGTGGATGGTACCTCGAAGGCTGAAGGAGGCGCTGACCGAGACTGACATCTGTGTCTCACCAGACAGCCCATTCCTGAAGGCCAACGCACTTATTTAAACATCTGTTCAGACCAATGACGATGCGATGTGACTGACACCACTACAGTCTGCATTCATTTTTTTTTTTTTGGAACACTACCAACAATAACTGTGGTGCTTCAGGTCACATTATATCTGATCAGAAATGAGCTAATCTCGACTCAGCTGCACGCATTGTGTATAAAGCCGCGTTAGGAGAAACTCCCAGGCATCTTATGTAATGGCTAATGTTTATAGCTACACTGTATTGCTTCAAGCTCTTTTTTATGTGTTTTTAAAGACAATGGGAGCCCGTGACTCCCTGGAGAACAGGTGAAGGAGTGTGTTATGAGTGCAGCAAATACATTGGGGGCTTTGATGTCTTCATGGCAATACAGAGAGAAAAAAAAAAGCTTATTTTATTTCAAAGCACAGTGAGGCAGGTTTCACAGACTGACACCTCGAAGCCGGTCAAATCCTCATATCAGCAGCAGCAACATGTGTTTTTACTGAAAAGAAAAACTGTAGATGTTGTGAGTTAAACAATTGAAGTACAGGACAGGAGGACTGAATCTTTCTGTCCTCTGGCTTGGGTCAAAGACTCTTTGATGAAACGGTCTGTTGCCCATCGTGGCCTGTGTGGCTTTCCCCTCCTGTTTTGCTCATATGAGTGGAAGGAAAAGACAAGATCAAAAGCTTGCGTAGGTGCTAGTAGTGCGGCTGCGTGCACGCTTCCCCTGATATGGAGATGATTTAGTCTCATACAGGCAGAGATTAGCCACACGGTTGACTGGGGACCTCAGCAGTTGCACAGGCCTCTGATTCATCCCCTCCCCTCCAGCGATGGCCTTGACCTGTCTTTGCATTTAGCCAGCTGCGCCCACACACACACACATGCACACACACACTTAAAATGACGCTCATAAGACTGCCAGTGAACAAATCATCGTATTCTTGCTTCCCAAATAAAACCTGAATTCACTGGCTCATCTTCAGCACGCAAACATTGATTCATCAACAGCCCTCTGTAGTCAAATAATAAACGTGACAAAATGCATTTATTAGGTTTGACAGGATCACTGTCATATGAATGAATACATATTTTGTGTTGGCATTTAAGCCAATGACTGTGCACTGTTGTGTTTGCATGGCCTATAGTAATAACACCCTTTATGTATGCAGAAGGTCCAAGTGAGATCAAGATCTTTTTATTGTTGCCATTATGGGAAAGGTTCACTCTGCATGTTAGAAGATGCTAGAGAATAGTTGGTTATGAAATGCAGAATATTGTTCAAGGTTAAAAGTGATGGTAAGGCAGACAAACCAAAAAATGTTAAAATGCACAAGAAAAAAAACAACAAAAACGGAAGCAGAAGGGCTGCCAACTAGTTCCATTATAAGCCGAGATGTGGGACTGAACTCAAAGACTCTGATGAGTAAAAGATGCTTCAATTTTGTCAGAACTGGCATCGAGTCAGGAGTCATCAGAGAGCTGGATTCTAATCATGTGGTTGGAGAGTTTGCACAAAGAGAGACCAGAGAGGAGGCCATGCCATGCGCCAGCCTTTGTCTCATATTCATGGATTACAGGAGGCTCGGGCTGATGTCTTTATTCTTACATGTGCTATTTTTCTGTTGGCAAAGCATGTTGTTGACACAGTTTTAATAACAGAGTCTACAAAATGGAATGCTCTCACAAAAGAAAAAGAAAAATCTGCTGTACACAAAGCTTTAGCAGTCCTCTGGAATTCAAGCCATGGTGACCATGACAAAACATATCTATTTGTTATTATTAGACAAATGTATTAATTCAGAGTGGGACTTGCTGTAAACATATATGATGGAATGATGTCGGATATGCTAGAAATAAAGCAACAGAGCACTTTCTGCTGACGCTGTTATATTTGATAGCATGTAACAAGAATGTCACCAGTGTGAGGAATAATGCTGCATGTAAGCATTAGGATCTTTATGGATACAATCCAGTCAGGGAAAGTGACAGGGAGGGAGGCAGGCTGATGATCTTTTCATAACTGTGCCCTGATTACATTCTCTTCTCTTTCACTTAATCTGCAGTCCAAAAGGAATATATGTGTATAGATTGGTGCTTGGAGAAAACTTGTATCAATCATTTTGTGAAGCTGTCTATTAATCCTAACCTAGCTAAGTTAATGAGAGCACCTGAGGACAAAGCAGGGAAATAACATTTGTGATTGATGATGCAAAGTGTTTGCAGGAACTTACTGTCAGCTTACTGTCTGCAGAGACCATCCTGCATTGCATTCCATATTCCTGTACGGTCTTATTTGTGAAGAATGAGAATGGAAATGGGGAGAGACGAAGCAGCAAAGTAATTCAGTTATTATTTTAAACTATGTTATAAACAAGGTTAAGCTTTACTGCAAGCTGCCAGAAAACATGCTGGTTTTCTTCAAATCCCGTGACAACATTTTTACAGACTCGGATTGAAAATAGAGGCAACTCAAAGAGATATAATGTTATTATATTAGGTTATTTACCTATAAAAAACTAAATCAGTTTTATTCCTGCTTGTCTGCTGCTATTTGTGTGAGCAAAACCAAAAACGGGACTTTGATTCCTCTTCAGGGAAACAAAAGTTATATCTCGAAATATCACTTAGCGAGTTATGGATGTGATGTCCATTATTGTGTAAATAAAACAACATGCTCATAACCTTTGGAACAAACTGCAGTAATGTAGTCGTGACTTTAAGTTGTGGAAGTTGTACGAACAGTTTGCATTAATGCCTCACAGATAATGTCACCAGAGTGCATCTGCTGCCATTCATTTAGAGACACAAAGAGGTAACAGGCAGCTTGACTGACACCACAGTTGCCAAACTCGCTGTGCATTTTTGCTCTTTTTTCACAACTTTGCTGTGATAACAAGGTTACACTGGAAGGGGCCCGGGATCTAACACATGCAGATACTGATGTCATTGTGCTGAGACTGGAGGAAATCCTATCAGTTCTGACAGCAGCAACACTGAATATTTCTGTTTATTGGGAAAATAAGAGCATAAATAAGAGCTTGGGTGCTACTCGTGTGCAGAGGTTTACAGGAAATCACGGGACATGCAGATCTTTTCATATCGCGCTGGTTATTGTAGATTTTCTTCAGGTTTGCACACTCATGTCTCTTATCGCTCTTCTTCTGCACCAGCTGTCAATCACAGGTTCTCTCAAATGATCTTTAAAGCTGCAATAATAGTCTTTATTCTATAATAATATGGGATAAATTAGCTTGCAGTTACTTCTTTGTGTGAAACATAAGTCAATTTTCCTTCCTCTTGTCGTGTTCCCCAGGTTCTTTTTAGACCTATTCTGTTTTTGGCCCTTTTGCTCCACTCAGGAAGCTTCCACTGGAGGCTGATTGTCAGAAAATGCAGCATCCCTTATTGAAACCGTGCCTATGTCACACCGCTGATTCCCTCCTTATCAGTTTTGACTGATTTAAAGCACCATATTATGTCCCTGATCCCTTCAGTCTCTGCATCCAGGCCGCTGAAGACCTCTGATTCGTTACTTTTGCCTTCCCAGAGAGCCAAAGGACTAAAAAGATGCTCAATGTGGGCGGCTCTGGTAGTTACCATCCTGGCAGTGTCTGAATCCTCCTAACTGTAGGCTTATCCAAAACAGCAGAAAAGAGGTGGAGTGTGGGTGAGCTGAATGCAGCAGAGAGCAACCTGTGACACTTAAAGCGACCAAGTGCTTCATTATGCATAACCTTAATACAAATTAAATGGGTGAGACCTATAAAAATGTATGGCCATCACAGTTGTCACGAAGGGATCAAATGAACTATAGAAAGCAAAAGCAAGCTGTGAAGATGCTGATTTCTGCTGTAAATTTGGGCAGCGAACTATACGTTGAGGTCTAAGTCTCCTTATTAAGTTTTAGCAAACTTTTTTTTAATGTCTCCTGTGCAAATAAAATGGCTTGGCTTGTTGCTCTGATTTTGGTCTCCATCACCTTGTGGAAAACAAACGAAAAAAGAAAAAAAACATCTGGTGCTTTCACATTTAATTGATGTTTATAGGCTACTCGCTAACTTTGACTGGGGGTGTTCAGCAGTTACCACACACCGGCTTTAAGAGGCCTAGTTGATAGCAAAATGAAAGAGGCTAAAACGCTCCATAGCTCACAGACCTGGAGACGTGGTGCCACTTGGTTTTGTCATTCGAAGTAACATCTTTCACATGACTTGAGTAGTTTAATTTTTGTTAATATAAAACATATCAACTGTAGCTTTAAATAAAAACCACAAACTGAAGAGAGACAGAAGTGCATGATGTCAAAGTCAGAACAAATGATGCAACTTAAACTCACATTAAACCAGTTTATGGATTTTTTTTTTTTTCAATCTCTCAATCAAATGATACGATGACTATATACCACAATGTGACTACCGTATGCTAAACCTCCAGTGAGCTCAAAGAACATAACAAACAGGTCAACAATGCAGCCGTCAATGGAATTGTACATTGTAAAATAAACTGTTTGAACAAAATCAAAAGCAAAAAAAGAAAAAAAAAGAAAAGAAAAGAAATGACAAGTGATTTTTTTAATACCGCAAACTTTAAAATGCCCAGAGAAAATTGCATTCAGCAGGATTATAGACAATGTGAAATGCATACATCTAAAATCCTGAAATCCTTAAACAAAAGAAAGAAAAAGAAAAGAAAGGAAATACAGATTACACGGTCGGTCATGGCATCATATGCAAAAATACACCTTAAGTAAATTCCAGTATCAGTGCTCTTTTAATGGGGATTTAAACAGGCTGACCCAAGCTTATTGACATCAATACTTATCATGTTAATCCTTCTGGGATGGTTTGGACTTTAGTTTGGCAGGCATCTGAACCTCACCTGTCTGTTGTTTCTTTTTTTTGAAAACCCCTAAAAAGTGAAATCACATCCTCTGAAATAGTCTGCAGCCGACTGGTTCACCATCATAACAAGCACATAACATGTGAGTACAACAAAAGCATTCCCACATACATTAATCTCATCCCCGTTTGTTTTGTCTTCAAAACACTTCTTCTTATGCACAGGAGTGAACTGGACAATAGCAGAACATCACGTTATCAATCACTTGTGCTTTAAGTATATTCTCATCACTGGATATTTCTTTCCGAGGCAGACTAGAAATGTCCCCTGCGAATGCATCCACTGACCACAGAACACAACAATCACTTTTGCAGTCTTGAAAACAGCGTCTGCTATTTACCTCGGGGCAATCCAGGCTGAAAGCACACATTCATAACACCTGAAAAAAGCTTCATAGCAGCTCCGCGGCACATTCATCATCATTCAAGTTGACTCGGCTATCTTGTTGTTCATGAAATATTCAAGCCTGTGTCATGTGGACTCGATGTGGACTGGGACAATGTGCCAGCTTTATAGCTGAAGATGTCAGAAACACCCGGAATCACCAAGTGCATTTAAACTGAACAAGTTTTAAATCAAGGACATTTATCTCACTTCCCCATTACTTCAGATTAAAGTACCATATGTTGAATCACCTGTTGACTAAAAGGCCATAACTTTTAGTAACTTAGTTGCAGTGTTGTTACATTTGTGGTTATGCAAATGGAAAGAATGTATTAATGTTTTTGCTCATCATAATCTATTACTGTACCAAAATCTACTTACAGACTCGTGCTTGAGATGCAGGTTAGTTGCATTTTATTGTATATGTAGGTGTTTGATTTGGTGTTTTTTTTTGTTTTTTTTGTTTTTTTAAACTCCTTTATATTGTTGGGTGGTTCATTCTCCAGTGAAGCATTACATTCTTTAAGATCATTATATTTTCAAGTTTGGCTGTCCAGTGGGAACTATGTTTGTAAAAAGTACAGAACTTTTCAGGGCTCAGGACAACGGCTCTGTTTTCAGCTATGTGACGATAGAAACACAATTAAATCCTGCCCACACCGGAGGGGAAAACTATTCAAGATTCTCCATTCTCTCTGATTGCAAACAAAATACGGCCAAACTGGAAAAAAACAACAACAACAACAAAAAAAACGAGCCTTGTAGAAGATGCACAACACCGCAGGACAAGGGATATAAAAACTGTGGGATCCTGATGCTTAGCATGCCCAACAGTGTGTCGGCCGTTCAGCTAGCACTTTGTTTGACCTTTAGTCTCTATTTCTGCAAGTAAAGCTGAAACATCCTGACAGTATGCTACTTTTATTTTCATGAAATGTGGATGTAAGTAATATGTTTGCTTGCTCACACATAGCTAGCGTTAGCTTACTGGCATCTAACTTGTGATCTATTATAGACATAAGCTAATATAGTCCTTTGTTGTGCCTAAAACTAATGTTTTTAGCTGCTGAAGCCATGTTGTTTACATTTCAGCCATGGTTTGCATACCCCTCCACCCCCTGTGGGTGTAGATTTCAGCATATAACCAGTTGCACTCTTTCTATATGCTTCTTCTAAATGATCAAGAGGAAGTAGTTTGTTAATTTAAAAAAAACGAGGAGAAAATCTTCAGCACATCAAGGAGCGCTTAACGTATCACAAACAATCAGAAATGTAAGAGATAAAAGTAATTAATTATCTAATCATTAACAAGTATTCAGCCATTTCCAAAATATGAGGTTAGAGATTTTTGCTTTTTTTTTTAGATGTATTAATCAGACCACCCAGTAACCTGCTCTACACTACATGCAGGTTATTTGTACTGTACAGTAATTTTTCACACAGATTATTTCATTGAGTTTGTTGGCTGCTGACAGTGCCGCAGCACACTGACCGGCACTTCTGCCCGAACTGACTCCACAGAAACGTCTCTCAGTGTGAATATGCCGCGAAGCTGCTATGACACTGCTATTAGGTGCTTCATAAATGCCATCTGATGAGTGTATGCATTTTGAAAAACAACAGTGCAGGAATTGTCTGTACACATTTGTACATTTTCTACACACACTAGGATGAAAATAAAAATTTGGATGCACTATGCTGTAGGACTTTGCCTGAGAAATCATGGTGTACTATTTATTATTCTGAACTGTTTATCATGAAGGATTCGTTACTCTGTTTTGCATACAACTGTAAAAATACAGTAAAATTCAACAATCACATTGCATTTTTTGCATTTTTTTTTTGTCATTTACTTAAAAAAGCTTAATGGTATTGTACAGATATTGAACAGGACATGACACAATAATAATATTCTGAATGTACACTTCAATATTGGGCAATAAACAGTCAACTATCAACAGTTACATGTATTTTTCTTCTTTTTCCCTTTTCACATACAAAAAGGTCAGGGGAGACACAAACTCAGTAGTTCTACCATCATCAAATTAGTGCATGATTTAAATTTTTCCCTTCCTTGGATTGATGCCTCTCAGTCTTGGCGAGCCAACAGAGAACAGACTCTGATGCAAAGCCAGAAAGAAAAAGAAAGAAAACTAAGGGTGAACCACTGGCACTCTTAAATTTCCGTTCTTCTTATAGGACTAATAGTCTGTTCTTGCTGCTCAGTGCTGAGAGAAGCTTGAGGGTTGCCACGTTTCACATCAGAACTTCAGCAGGTAGAGCGAGGTTACAGTCAGCAGGAGGCATACAGAGAGACGGGGCAACACGGCGGCCCCGTTCACATCATGCATCGCACCCGGACCTGCAGGAACGAAACACAGTGCTCAGTGCATCACCAGCATTAGTTTCTCTTACAGTTCAAATCAGTGCTGGGAACACAGCTTTGCTCCAGTTTGAAATGTGATTCATGTTATATTCTTGCTAGACAAAAAAGGAAAAAGCAATTACACACAGTGCAAGGACAGGACCACTGATACAGGTCAGTTAACAAAAATGTCCTCAAAAAATAATACAGCAGGGTTATGTTGGTTTGAGTGTGAGTGTGGGATAAAAATAAATAAATAAATAAATAAAAACAAGCCCAGGGAATAGCTGCAAACAGTGAAAAACAATACGAATGAACTATTATATAATTAAAATAAATATTAAACACAAAAAAGTTAGTTTAAGTGGAATAAAATAGAAAAAAATAACAATAATTTATAAAAAAAAGAAAAGGTGGGTGCCACCAATTTTACTACAATGCCTATGTAATAATAATACAAATAATAATAATAATAATAATACAGGCACAGCCGGGGCACCTTCAAGGGGCTTTAGAACAATAAGAAGGGTGAGTCTGGCATGGTCATTGTAGTTATTGATAAATTTTAATAGATTGAACTATTGCCTAGGTTTCTTTTTTTATTGACTGGTCCTGGCTCGTCTACAGGCCTTATGACAGAGGATTGGTCTACTGTGGTGAGTCTATTTCTAAGGGATTAAGTCCATGTCCATGTGAATGTGGTTTATTATCTCAGCCAATTAAAAGCTTTACATCAGTGCTGGAATTGCCATGGAAACTAGTTATAGTGGAAAGGAAAAGGTGAATTTTACACACCAAAACATACAACAGATGACCTTCCGTTTTTATTCATATATTCACTAAAGTTGCCTTATACAAAATATTTCAATAGTGTAAACATACTGAGCATTTCTATTCTTACCATAAAGGATTATGCTGGCGTTAGTGTTTCCCATGGTGTTCACGGCAACACAAGTGTAGTTTCCATAGTCTTCTTCCGAGACATTGAAAAAGACAAGCATCGACTGTTTTCCTTGATTCTCGATCTTAACCCCATTAAGTCCATTGAGGAGCCTGTGAGAGAGAGGAAAGCAGCGTTTAAGCTCTCTGCATGGCGAGCAGTGAAGAAAAGAAACGTTTCCTGAGTCCTCTGAGAGGCCCTGTGTTTGTTTTCTCAGCCCTTTTGTCAAGTCTTTACAGCAAATGTAGTTAAAACTTAGATTTGCATGAAATTAGAAATACATTTACAGCGGTGGACTGTAGAAGGCAAACATTTTTCATATTAACTCTGGAGCTCACTGGCTTATCATAGTGACGGTACATGTATTTGTTCACTTCATCCTTCAGTGCATGACAACCCTCCTTCTGTTTCACTCACTGCATTTCCTGTTTCATTGCCTTGTTTCATGTCTGCGGATGCCAGGCATTTATTTTATCAGCGTCCTCCATCTTTTTGTTCTTGAGGACTGATTTTGTCTTTTGGGGACTGACGAGCAATGCTGCTGTCACTGTCAGGGCCCATTTAACAGTGCAACATAGCCTGTGTTTACATCAGCTTACCAGCTCTGGGGCTGCTCATAAACATCTTTTCCGTCTCCAGCCTTCAGTTGGAAAATATATTACACCATAATATCCTGTAGACCTCCGAGCCCAACACTACACTGACATAAACCAATTACAATGTAGAAATAATAATAGTTGCTTTGGTGTCCATGCCAGTTTTACAAATAATGCGACTGAAGTTTGAAAAAAAAAGGAAGAGAATTATGAATTTTCATAACGTGGTTATTGGGATATATTGCCCATTGAGAGAAGAAAAATGCAGGGCATGAATAATTATCTCATTACATCAGAAGTATAATCGTATTTTTAACAAGTGTATGTGAAAAAAAAGCCATCACTTATCAACAAAGATGATGCAGTCTGGCTTATTTCAAATAAAGTAAGTCCACACCCTGCAGCACAATGGGTGTCTGTGTGTGTGTAATACTGACTTCAAACAATTCCAAGCCTGTAGAAATCATAGAGCTCAGAAGAGAAACTTGCCTGCGGTCTTCTTTGTACCACTCAAAATCTGCCCTCGGGACAGCAGACGCTTCACATTGCAGGACTCCTTTTTGTCCAACTGGAGTACCCGTACTCCTTGCTTTAGAAATGAAGGGTGGATCTATAAAACAGAGTAAATTATATTTTACAATGGGGACATAAAGAGAACAATACTGAATTACTTGGTCTTTTGTGCTGCTTCATACTTTATGCTGTGTCTCTATTGGAGTGACGAAAAAAAGCTTCAACCATTATAAAACAATACTCTTTTTTTTTTTAAATATAATATGGGATGGCATCTGAAAAACCTTAATTCACAAAGACAAACTATACGTCAACGTAATTCTAGTTTGTGATGTGTGAATGAGGCCTGTTTCCTGAGCGCCATTGGTGGCGCTCTTGATTTAAATAAAAGGTCACCAAGCAATTGTAATAGAGTGTGTTGAGCCCGTAACAGGAAATGGTTCAGGAGGCTTTATTGGGTGGCTGTGGCTCAGATGGTTGCTGCATTCATTGGTGTATGAATGTGTTCCTGATGGTGGCAGGTGGCTCTGTGTAGGGTAGCCTCAGCCAGCAAAATGAACGTGTGAGTAAATGGGTAAATGAGTGCCGTCTGTGGTGTAAAAGCGCTTTGAATGGTCAAAAAGACTAGAAAAGCACTATATAAGTACAGTCTATTGGCACATTACAAATAATAACTCATAATAATATTCGTAATAATAATAATAATAATAATAATAATAATGAACAGTGTGTTTCCGTTATGAATGTGAGGAGTCGGTGCTTACAGTTAACTGTGACTTGCACTGTCCTGATGTCAGGGTTTGAAATGTCATTGGAGGCGATGCATTCATATGATCCTGACTGCTCTTTGGTGATGGCTGTCAGCACCAGATGCTCCCCCTCCATCACAAATTTACGAGTGCCTGTGGAGAAGGAAAAAAAAACAGAGGAAGCAATGCATTAGTAAATAAGTCCTACTGCTGGAAAGTGACCTGCGGGGACCTGGATGCATAACACTGGTGCAGACTGAAGTGAAGAAGGAATTCAGACACACTGTCACATACAGTACGTTCACCAGTCCAGCCGTCACGCTGCGGGACAAGAATCTGTGGGGCAGGGCCAGGAGTCTCTACTATTTTCTGCAGAAGCCTGATCAACATGCGAGCAGCCTTTTGTTAGTCAGACAGGCCCTGCATGCAAACCTTTATGCAACTAGTACATTCTTCTAAGTCAGGGTTTCTTTTAAAGACCTGTAAACTGTAAACCAGAAGTAAGGTAACTCCTACGGAGCTTCACCAGAGATTATACAACTGTTTTACAAAGGCTAAGTAGTTCTCAAAATGACTATAATTGACTGTGGCATGTGAAAGCAGATGGCTAGGCCTTTGATCAGCACATATGCCTTTACATTGTTCAGGTTGTTGATTTGTTTTTTAGATTTATGAGGAAAGTAAGAGACTGATCCTTGACCCTGTGCAACTGTTTGTCACTTCTGTGTTGGTTGGATGCTTAACAGAAAAAAACGACAACCCAACAAATGTACTTTAAATTGGGGGCTAAAGGACAAATGTAACTGGTTGACTGAATTTGAATGTTGTGGCTAGACTGTAACGAAATAATGAATCTGCAAAAAACAGTGGATACAAAGTAATTTTGACAACATACAAACAGTATGGTAGCCCTAATCCTTATATAATGATACTGACAATGTTTTGATTGCATGTGTCAAACATCTTAATTTAAAAAGAGACAGATCGCTGTTTGAGTCGTTCCCTAAATTTGGGATTCGCTCTGTTTCCAAATGTGTGCAGAGGGCAGACAGCTCAGGGCATGCACTCATTACACAAAGAAAATAAACTAATTGCATCGGAACAAGCCCACTTGAGAAACAGCACAAATTACCCCTGACACCAGCAATGTTAAAAGCATGTTCTGGTGACAGAGAGACCTTAAGCTATTGCTGCGTGGGTGGGAAAATGGATAGGAGCACTAATCCCAATCAGTAGAAATGTCAATCCAGCAATATCTCTACATTAGCATAATATCATTATGTTTTCCAAATCCTCAGCTGCAGACACTGTTGCAGCTGGCTGGGGATTCGCTGGAAAGGTTGGGGCTGGGGATAATCAGCTTGTTGCATGTAACCAGGGAACTGCTAGCACAGGTAATTGAACAATGTCATCATAGATAACTAAATTAGGCAAACTGTGGGTGACAAAATGCTGCAGAGTTACTGGCTGGTACTGTGTGACTGCTCTATTTATGGCCACGAAAGGATGTCAAATAATAATCAAATTACTCCATTGGTTTTGCATAACACTGCATTATTAGCTGCTCATTCAGAGCATTTAATTATTTTTTCATTAATTCATTAAATTCAGTCTACAAAACTTTTTTTTCTTTAATGCAGCTTGTATTGAACTTTCTGAAAGTTGTCATTTTAGAATGCATCCAGACAAACACCCACAGATGCTTCAAGAAATAAACATTTTTCTACAATTAATGTACTCCATAATAATCCATTGAATAGTCGAGCTAGGGTCACAAAGCAGCTGCTAAAAACAGATTTGGGTTTAAATGTTAATCTCCTTATTTTTATTATGAAACACCTTTCTTATTTCCAGCAGAGAATGCTCAGAACTCAACTCAACAATTCAGAGCCTGCTGACAGCCGAAAAACTCTGCTGGTTTTTGTCACAACTAATTCAAGAAAGTTCCAGTGTGTTGCTTTTTTAATCAGCTTTCTGTGTGTGTGTGTGTGTGTGTGTGTGTGTGTGTGTGTGCGTGTGTGTGCTTCCTCATGACGACAGTTGTTAACTGTGTGTGTCAGCATTCAAACAACAAATTGAGTACAGAGCAGGGGTGAACAGGGGTTCAATCAAATTATTATTGATTCCTGTTGAGAAAGTTGATGAGCACACAGCCAGAACACACAGCAAAGTTGCCAAAATGTAAAGATCGAAAAAGCAAAAGCTAATGACCAGAGATGGTTACAAGTACTATAATATAAATGTCAATCTAAATTGCCCAGATGAATGAATGTAAAGAAGTCATAATCATCACATATTACTGTGGATGAATGGATGTAAAAACAATCACCATCATCATCAACACCCACATCAGTGGTCTGCAGCAATGGCCATAATTTCAGCACAACATCAGTGTCAGTACAGCATGACTGGATGACTAATAAGAGAGCCATTAAAGCACCGGCTGGCAGCCGGCACAAATGAGCGTCTAAAAGCACTCGGCGGAGCACCTCAGCAATATTAGCCATTAGCTTAAGGAGCTCTGCTGCCTAGACGCCACTATGTGCAGCTTTTGTGGAAAGATTACTGCAGTCCAATTACAAGCATTACAATAGAAAAGACCAAAGATTGCAGGAACAACTTGGTACTATGACAGAAAGCGAGCAACAGGTCCTCTTAAGAACAGGCTGTGAAAAAGTAAATTCCAGTCGATAAAGGCCAGGTTGTTAACAAGTCAACAATGAAACCTAAACCTGACAAGAACCAGGCTGGCATCAATTTAAACTTCACAGCAGGTGAAAAGTGAAGACATTTCATTGTAGTTATTGACAGGCTTTGCTTAAATGTACCCCTGGGGAAAAGATTAAGGGTCCATTTTTGGCTTTTCAGCTATAATATTGGTTGGATGTCTATCAAGATATGATGCTATATGGACATAATCTATGGCACATGGTCATAAGTGCACATAAAGGCATCAGGGGGTTGTATATAGTCTCTGACTACCACTACCACAATATGAGTTAAACCAATCCAATTAAAAGCTAGCTGCATCTTTATCTAGTGCACTGCTATGTAAAAGGTGGATTCAACAGGAGAAAGGAGTGTTTAATGCCATCACCCAATCCTCTGTACAATCCTACATGCAATACAGTTTGTGACTCACAAGCTTCAATTATTTGTGAAAACTGACACATGCTACCATTTGTAATCTGCTCGTCGGTCATGCACGAAGAGCTTTTGTAAACTGTGCCCCAGAACCTTCCATGCACGGTCCCACAAAGACAATAGAGGAAAATGCTATCCATGTAACCAGTTTGCAGTGTGACAGTATTAACTGGTTACTGGTGCGTCACAGAAAGAAGGGCTTTGATTCAAATCCACTAAATTGGCTTTTCTGGCATTTGAATGTTCTTAACATATCTGTGAGGGTTTCCACTGGGTGGTCACAGTCCAAAGATTCTTAGATTAGCTTTCATAGGGGGAAAATGGATGGAAAATGGAAAAAATTAAATAATTAAAATAATAATGTATCAAATTGCTTTATTTAAAAGAAATGTTTGGGGAACAGGGAAGGGTTAGGATAAGACGAATGTAAGCAGATGCTTGGCCATAGCTAAGGTGTTATGTTAGCCATAAGAAGTTAGAAGCTTTTCTGCATGTGTGCTCATTTTGCATGGGGCTGAAACAAGATTAAAACTACATCCATTCTAAATATAAAAAAAAAAAAAAAAAATCATGGTCTATGTCCACTTACAGTGGAATGTATTTTCTTTTTATTTATTTGAATACATTACATCACAAACAGTTAATATATTTTTAAAATTTTTTTGTTTTACATTTTAGACAATGTCCCAACTTTTTGTAATTGCTGTGCAACTCTGTGAAAGACTGATTCCTCCAAGGTGTGACATGCTTGGGTATGTAAAGATGATCATACTGTGGGATAAATTCATTCATTCATTCATT
>JAOWBC010000182.1:21319331-21334173 GCA_028566105.1 Hypoplectrus providencianus
GTTCACACATACACAGCTGATGACACAGTGAATTGTATTACACACAACGCTCATTTCAGATGAATGCTGATTTCAGCCATTAATATTAACTGCCTTCTATGCTCCCATGCTGACTAACTATAGGGCCTTAATCAGAACAAATGAATCATCTCAATAGATGGACAACATATGTTTGGTCCATGGACTTTTTTTGGTTATTTGGTAAAGGTCATTTTGCAAAGTTGGATTTTGGAGTTCTTAATCTATTTACATTTTAACTTCAAAAAGGACACTGATCTGATCATAATGAATACATTAAGTAGAACTATAAAGTGAGGTGTAAAGTTGCTTTGGACTGATGCCAGGTTTGAGAAGTCAACTGCAGAGAGTTTCACTGCCCTCTCAGCAGTGCCCTCTCTCTCCTCCTCCTACTCCTCCTCCTCCTCCTCCTGTGTGGTCAGAAGTGTGTGTTTACTCTCCACCACACTCGGCAGTATGTTCCAGTGCACTGAAACACAGCGGAGCACACTTCCTCATCACTGCAGGAATGTGAGAAGTGAACCACTTGAAGTCAGCACAAACAAGTAGCCTAGTTTTACTTTTCCATCCTTCCTTTTCCTTGTCAGTGAACTTAAATAGATGCAGACTACTTGGTTTAATTATTTGACCAACAGGCATTTTCCAAATGAAAAGCAGGCTCAAAACGTCAAGGGTCAATAAAGGGTTAAGCTTTGTTGTCTCATCTTTGAACAGTCTTAGTTCCTTCCCTACATAAAGAGTCATGTGTTAAAGAAGTGGACACTTGTTCACTTTGGGATTGTGGTAAAAGTTGAACAGTGTGGTAAATTGCACATGATGTGGTGCACAGCTTTTTGTTCGTTTCCTACAAGGGAAGACTGATGTTTCACAGCCATCTGGCTGCCTCCTCCGCCCCCATCATTTTCTCTGAGCTGCGTGGAAACAAAATACACACAAAAATAGAGTCATCGGTGCGTTCACAAAGCGCACAAGTGTCTTTATTTGTGTATGTAACCTAAAAATGTGTCTGATGTGTCTGACCTGAATTTGTAATATCAGCAAGTGAGACTGGACCAGTATAAAGGCTGATACAATGGAGATATTCAGGGAATAGAACAAAAACCTCAGTGAGCTTTTTGATCACTTAGCTGAGGAAAAATAGAAAATTAAGTGTTTCATGGTTACAAGAATAGCATTCTGAGGGGCCCGCCCTAAAACAAAATATGTTTGTTGTCCAAGTCTATTTTAAATACGTCGTTTTCTCTCTGTGTCTCTACTATGAAGAACAAAGTCAGATCAGTATGATAAAATTGGCTTTTCAACTCGTTCCTAAAAACTGCAACACCTAGACCAAAGTGATATTTTAATATGCAATCCTTAGTTATTAAAAGGCAATTTATCCTAATGTAATTCTTTGAACAACTGAGGTTTGATTCATCATTGTTGTTTCTTAAACAAAAACATCAGCCTGCAAAACAAGTTTTTAAAACTCGTGTATTGTAACTATTGTTACCATCTGGAACAGAGAACAGCTGATGTCTGTGCTTGTATTGATAAAGAAAGTAGCTGGTAAAAGTTAGGTGCTGGCATATGTTATCAGCTTTACCAGGGGATTCAAACAGTGTTGTTATTTCACATAGTGTATTTTGTTCATTGCTTAAATAGCTGAAGGATGACAGCTGATATTTTCAGCCATCCTCCTTCAGCTAGGTATATGTTGGCAAAAACTCTAGATCTAGATACAAGTTTTGATTATGGAGGCATCTTGGCCCTCACAAACGGAAAAACATTTAGAATTACAGGCAGACAACAGAGAGAGGTGGGAAGGTTTCAGGCCTTTAAATGGCAGCGCTGAGGTGAAAAAAAACAAAAAAGTAACATCTATCATGGCCATTTTGTCAAAGTAGTTCTTTACGTGTTCCATGAAATCAAGATGGTAATAATAGCTGTGAATTATGGTGCCAGAATGCAATGAAAAGGCTTCCACAAGCATCTTCTGTTTACAGCAATTAGACTAATGCCACAGAACTAATGTGGTAATGATTCATTGAGGGCAAGATGCAACATGTGGTGTCTTTAAGAGGCTCTAAATACGGACGAGGGAAGCGAGGGGGTTTGAGGACGCAACAGGCATCACTTTCCCAGACACATTGACCTCCGGCAGAGATGAATGAACAAACATCTGTGTGCAGAGTAGGTGACGGGTCCTCCAGCTTGATAATGCCGGTGGCCAGGTGATTAAAAACACAGCTCCCCTGCCGCCATTGCTGCTGGTAGATGTGACTGGGGGCCCAGGGACACGTCACTCTTCATGTCGGCACAGCCAAGGTGTTGCAGCCGGTAATTAATTAGAAAGTGGAATCAAGAGGCTTCCCAAAGAGGAAAAGGATGCTTTCTTTGGGCTGTTATTTAACATCAGGGCTTGACTCATGCAATTGTATTTATTTTTGTAATAGCTTTTTTTTTTTATGTCAACCAATCATTGTGCTGGCAAAATGGCCTTCATTTACTGAGAGAAGAACAGATACAGGGAAGAAGTGCAACATTGTGTCGTTATCTGCAGGGTGCAAGAATACCATGGTATAGTAAGCATTGTTACAATACTGCACATTGTGTCTGTTAGAATATGAATTTTACATTTATGGCAATTCTCCAGTCAGACAATGCACTGGTGAAATATGTGGGGGCTCTTTTTGGTCCAACCTTTCTCATGAAAATGAGAAAGACATTCAAGAAATTGGGTTGGAAGGGTCAGGACTATTCAAAGCAAGCTACTTTATTTTTGTTACCTTTATATAAATTCATTCTTTCATTATTCATAAGCACCTATGAGGTGGGGTGACTGGAGTCAATTCCAGCTGACCATGGGGCAAAAAGTAGGGTACAATCTGCAGTATCTACAGCTTTTTATTTGTTGTTGGTCATTTTAGTTTGTTAAATTGAATTTTGGGTTAATAAGTTCTCCACTTATAATTTTCCCAAGAAGTAAACTCCCTGAAAACTCCATTCCCCTATTATTTTGTGTATATACTTTAAGTTCTACTCATACCAGTGGCTGAAACTAAACTTATTTTATTTTATCTGGTAAGATATAAAAAAATGGTATTGACTGGAGATAATACTGGATGTATAGTTGTGATGGAATATGCTGGTTGTGCCATTTGCTTGACCAGTCAAGCAGCTCCATGAACAACCAATGGAGCACAACAGCTGTTGAGCAGGCAAACTTCTGACAGGCCGCTGAGAGGCATTGTTGGGAAGCAAGTTATTTTACATCTGAACTCAAACTCAAACCTTGTGAACAAGTGAGGATAAAGTTTGCGTATGTTATTGAGTGCTGTACAATATTTTAAGGTAATTAATTTGCACCTCATGTTTTGTAGTTGCAAAAACATTTTAAATTGTATTTTTTCTGATGATGTGTGTGATAAAGTCTGTGAAGTGTAAATTTGATGGAAACATGTACTGTGGTTTGTGAAAGAAAATTACTAAGATATATCATGGTGATCTTACAGGAACTAAATATTCATAGAATTGACAATATATGGTATTATGACACAAATTTATACTGACTGGCATCCTCATTAATATCCACCATATACTGTTATCTGTGTCTTGTGCAATGGAGGTCACTACTACATGCTTAGACAGGAGGGGGCAGACTTTCTTTTACAGATGAGTAAAATAATGGGAACAACGCTGCTGCTTCTCCTTCTTGATGACATGACATCTAAAGGGCATGAAAGCTTTAGTCTGGCAATTGGCCTTGCACATGATTAAACAAGGCAGTGGGGTCGCAGTGTAGGGCATCATGGGTGATTTCACAAATCTGGGATTGGTTTTATTTATTATTTTTGAAGGACAATAATTATTTACAGACCATCAGGGAGGCTTTGGTTTGTTGACTAAGAGGAGGACTGATTATGATTTGATGGTTCTAAAAAGAACTCCAGGGTTGTTGCAGTGATGGTTAACAAGAAGGGGGACCTAGTTTTTTTTTTTTTTTTTTTTTTTTTTTGCTATTTGACAAATGGACATTAGCTCTATCAGAATTTCATATGACATCACTAGACTGTCCTTTTCCCATTTCTGTTCTGCTTGTCTGCATTTTCTCTTTAGTTGTGTCAGGTCCAGGAATAGGGCTTGAAGGCTGGTCAGGATTGCCATTAACCAGCGGGAGGAAGTGTGGGGCATAGGCTGGATTTCATTCAGAGCCTTGCAGTAGCTAGTTGTCCTTCTAACTTTGACCTTTTTCATTCTTCTTCCCCATTAGAGGCTCTCTCCTCCCACATGTTACTTGCTCACAACTATTGACAACAGAGGCATTGAGCCACTGGATATCGGAATCACAGGCCACCACATCTTCATTTTTCAGTGTGTTCAGCTCTGACCATAGAGCAGCTACCTGCTGAGCCAGTAGCAGGCTTGTACCTTGTATGGATGGTCCTATTTGGGAAATACCAACACACGAGTCAGGCTGTCCAGATGAATCCATAATAAAGTCTAAACAATATTAGGACAAGGCTAAATTCTGCTCAATATGTCAAAACATTTTGAGAAATAAACTAAATTGAGGCACTAATAACGGAGGACTCAGAAGGAGCTGTGCTTTGACTTTGAAAGAGGTCAGTTGAAATAGTTCAGCATCTGATTCAAATGCCTCCCAATGGACATGTTCCAGACATGACCCCCTGGAAGGAGGCCCAGGGGCAGATCCAAAACATGCTGGAGGGATGACATATCTAGGTTGCTCTGTGGATTCCCTTACTTAGCGTGCTGCCACTGTAACCCATACCTCAATGAGCAGTGGAAAATGGATGGATAGAATGTTATTTCCTTTACCCTCCCATCAATGCTATATCTTTCACAGATGCCAAACCTTGACTTTTTAATGATTTTGCACATTTGTACATATATTGAAAAGTATATAACCAACAAGTATGTTGTAAGTTTTTTAAATGTAAGAAATTGCAATCCTTACCAATGGGGTTGTATGTCAGAGGTTGCACTCACCCCAGTTATGGGACAGAAAAGATATCACATGGAATAAGAAAACCTACGGAAATCCATGGTACCAACCATGTCATGATAGAAATGAAGTTAAATAACACCCCAAGGATTTTGACTGAGGAAAAACTTAACTTTATCTCTCTTAAAATTATGTAAATGACCTTTGGTTCTATTCCTTCCCTTTACATGTGCTCATTGCATATATGGGTTTTGTCATTTGTAATGAGTGATGATGTAAGTCCACCTTGTGCATTTCATTAAAGCAAGAGCATTTCTTCAAACTCAACCTATGGAGCTGTTTTGACCTCTAGTGCAATCACAGTCTTGTGAAATGTTTTATCCAAACGAGAGTGTCCAGTGTGTATGACTTTCAAAGGTACATTTACCATAAGGATATTTAGTATATGTTTGATTTATATCAATTACCAAGTGGTAAAACAAGATACAATTTAACAGCAAATCACTTTTTCCAGCATTCAGAGCATCACTGTGGCCGTTGCTTTAATAAAACACAGAAACTGACAAATAAACAATTAAAACAAAAATATGAAGAAAACCATGCACATTAAGACACAGAAGGAAGAAAATCAGCTTTGCTCAGGATTGTTAAAAGGTGAGTGTGAACCTTTGACATTTCCCAACTTCAAAGCGCCCGCTCCTGTGCCAACATTCACCAGATCTATAATAGATGCTAACTCTTCTTTCAAAACAAATTACTATGCAACTGAAACATCAAAGGAATCACTGTCACCGACTTTTCCAATCTGCCACCTCATCTCCGAACAACAGACATCTGTGACAGATATCTTGGTAACATTCAGTGTTCTTGTCAGTGGTTATTGTTAATTCAGAGGCAAACCCAACTCCAAGAGAAGGAACAAGAAAGGGATCCAAACATTCCCGCTTGAAAAGTGTGATAAAACACTTGGGGGACTGCTTAAGCTTTGGTGAGAGAGAAGTAAACTAGGTTAGCTTCCCCACTGGCTGGTAGAAGGCACAAGTGGTGACACCTGCCTTCAAACTTCCAAGCTTTCCAAGTTCAAAGGCAGCTTTTCATATGGGACCCCATTGCATCTCATGTTCCAGGATCCAGTCCAAAGTAATGACAGCAGCACTGAAGTGAAACCAAATGGCACGGTATGATGCACCGCGTAAATATATTACCTTGTGATCAGCAAGAGAAAAGCAGCACACACGTGTTGGCTGAGATAGCTGGGTCTTTAAATCCATGTATTTACAAGTCCAGACTTTCAGCCATGTGTTCATTTTATTGATGGTCTCACTAGCGATTAGTAGCAGTGCTGGCCCCTCTTACCTTTTCTCAGTACTTCCTAGCTTATGAATTTCCGGCTGCAATTATTTTGTAGACCTACCTTTATGTTCTCTTATACAACCAGATATTAAATTAACCATAAAATGTCCATATTTATCTCTTTTCAGCTGCAGAGTCTAAGAGTGGACAATGTCACAGTACAAGAGTTCTTGAGCATATTCTTCCTTTTTCTATCATCCTCAACATAGATCATTCATTTTAACCCAGCTCAAGTATCTAAAGCACATTTCTGTAGCCAGCCTTTGTGTGTGCCTGTTGAATTAGTTTGCTGAAAACAGCCTTCAAAAGAGAAGCAATTAAGCATCTACCGTTTTGTAGAGGGCAAGAATCACGACTGTTGAATTGCCATGTGAAATGAATGAAGGATTTTCTGACAATGAAACCATACATGTTGGATTTTTTTTTTAAATTATTATTAAAATGATCAAAATTTGATGGCAGGAGCTGTAACCCGAACTAACCGATGCTTCTCTAGTCTGAACAAATTCACTGTGTGTTGTAAAGTGTAATTAATGTCACAAACAACAGAATGAAAGCCAGAGTCTGGTTTCGTACCAGAGGCAAATAGCTTAAGTGTGAATTTAAGTTGAAGGATGGGCAAACTAGCAGGCCATCTACTATTTCTTACAAATTATTCTAAGGTATGTTAGAGTTCTGGAGTTGGATGGTAATGAAAGGGCAGCAGCCCTCACTAATTTGGATAAAAGCCTCTCACATCCCAACATTGTACTCGTCAATAATTTCTGTCACACATTCATTCACAAATTGATCAAACCATTGCTCTTTGTTAAGTGCTGAGCGGCTCTTTCCAGCAGAGTAGGGGTGTGCCTACGAATCAAGGACATTTGGGGATCAGTGTGGACCTCTGGAAGAAAGAAGGGTAATAAAAAAAATATACATGTAAAATATTCAAAATATTAATATTTCTTAATCATGTATCTAAGTAGGAAAACAGAATGAACTGAAATCATACAAGCTTTATTAAGTGGTAAGTTTTTGAGTACCGGTAAATATATGCATTAAATTCCACCACTTTATAAAAGTACCATATTTAAACTGCTGTAATTTACTACATGTCAAAGGGAAATACTGTACGTTTTACTTCATTACATTTACTCACTAAATTGAGTAACTTTGTAAATTCAGACTGAAGATTAACAAATACCTTTACAAGCTGCAATATAATAGTGCTGAACACATTGGTATATATTATTCTTGGTTCAGCATCGGTTCTCTCCGGGTCCTCCAGCTTCCTCTCACAGCCCAAAAACATGCAGCTTAAGTTTAACTTGTGACTCTAAATTGTCTGTAGGTGTGAATGTGAGTGAATGGTTTTGTGCCTATGTGTGTCCGTGCTGTGATAGTCTAGCATTGGGCAAAAGGCGGGGTACACCCTGGTCTCCAGACAGGATGGGCTCCACTCCCACCGTCATGTCCTAGTTAGGAGAATGGCTACAGATAATGATTGAATAATACATTTGGTTCTGAAATGAGCCATACTGCATCATTATAACATTGTTTTTCCTATCTTTGGGAAAAATATGCTCTTTATTTTCTAAGCTTACTTAATTTATGAGTTTTCACTTGAAGTAAATTTGTACCTTTGGGTGCCTTTGCATATTCTGTGTATCATCTGATGACACCATACTGTATTCTAGCACAATATTGACAGAGATCAAACTGCTTCAAAAGAGGGGAACTAGACACACTAGACACTGTGCATTGTAAAAAAGGCTAGCATTCTTATCAAATAAATAAAAACAACTAAAAAAAAGCTTGTGGAAATATTTATTGAACATCTTTTAGTGTTGATTGTCTCTTTTGTGTGATCTGTCCAGTGAAAAACAAATGTTCAACCCTGACCCAGCAAGCATAAAACTATTGCTGAATTACTTATTTATATATGTTTTTGCATAAATAACAAAGGAAGCAGAACATGTAAAGAGGTGTCTACAAATGCCTCTGCAGAAAACAGAAAGGAGCAGAGTGGGATTATCAGCACAGGGCCATCAGTCCACTGAAAACACAAAGTTAGTAACTGCTAAGCAGAGCACAACAGGCATTTGCTCGTCCGACTTTAATGACAAGATAATGTTGGTTCTTCTGTTTTTTTTTTTCAGAAATTCTAATGTGGTAATAACATAAGATAATAAAATTTTTCTGTGTTTGTGATAAGCTGGGACATGACAGAACTCCATAAGGATTAAAGAAAGAAGGAAAAGCTACTGAATTATAATGGTGCCATATGTATTGTGCTGTCCAGTTTGTACTCGCTTGGAAAGTTTTAGTGCACGATTAGAATTCAAACATGGAAAGCACCATTGCTTGTATATTGTAATAAATTAAACTGCAATAAACACCTGACACAATGCATATTCACAGTGAGTCTTTTTATTGATATCACTTAAGGCACTGAGTCATGGCCAAAACACATACAACAGCATCTGCAGCAGCATGCCTGCAGCAAAGCACGTCCATTGTAATCAACCAAAGCAGCTACGCTGACCATGGAAGCCTCATGCTCCCTTGCAGGTATTTCGCAGCTCATCTTTATTTTTAAGCAGCTAATCTATTTTTATGTGTGTGTTTTGTTTGATTTTTGTTCCCTACACACTGCCACAGGGGCCTTTGACAGGTAAACCTGCATAGAACTGTGTGCAAAACGAGAAAAATCTGTTATGAAAACGAAGGACCCACCATAGGCAATGAATGGCAGCAGAGAAACCTTGTGAGTGATTTATATGAAAATAAATCCATCAAATCAATGTGTATCCTGTAGTCACAGTGAATAATAGTGAATAATTAATAAAAAATACCAGCGCATATAACTTCCAAAACTTCCAAATCCTGCATAACCAATGCATTTTCACCGAGCTGTCTGTTTAAGATGACTTGTTGTGCTACATCTATGTATTTTTGTATCTGTTTATTATACATTGATAGATGTGGTACTATTTGTGTTGGAGTGAAAGGTGGTTTTGGTATTTTGTCCACCTCACAACTATTCACTCGAGTAAAGAAATCCCCAAAAAGCTGTGACAGTAAAAATAACAAATATGGCACTCTATAATGATCATTCTATCGACTTTTTTAATTCACATTCATTGTACAAATGATCTAGATCACATCTTGTTATATCTGCCATATGGGGAGGTTGATTTTGGTTAGCTGGTCAAAGTTTTTTTTTGGCCCCTGAAAATATCCTCCTCTAATCAATACGAAAAAGGTTTATTTCAAATTACAAAATTAATGAACCCATCAGATACAATCATATTCACCCACTTGTTATAGGAGGAGCTCTGAACCATACATATACATTGCAGGAGGTAGTTAGATTAGATGCAGGTAAGGTGATCTAAAAGTGTCAAAGTATTTCAGCATAACACAAGTACTGATGTTCCCAAGTTGTTTCAGAAACTGACAGCTTTGACGTCACATGGATGTGATTAACAACCACAAAATGTGCTAAACAACAGGGACAGTGAAAAATGTGTTTGACAGAAAATGTACTGCACAGAGTGTTCCTGGATGCATTGAAAAAATGTGGATATTCCCATATGGTGTTTGTCCATCTGCAATCTTATGTCATACTTTAAAATGCCATCTAGAAACTAATCATGGCTTGTAACTGGTGGCTGGTAAAAGTAATATCAGGTTGGATTTACATGGAGAAGAGTGCATCATTTGAATCACACGCAGCATGGCTTATATTCACAACATGCCCAGTCAGCCTACAAATTAAATGAGTGCTGGTGTAATATGAATGTGCACTTTAGAAATGGAAAGAGGCAGAGTAACCGCTATCGAATCAATCAAATTTTCTCTCATTTTCTCTTCCTTTCCATGTCCACAGTCTCTTCTGCTCTGCATCCTTGTCTGCTGCTTTTCCATGCCTGCAGTCATATTTTCACACAACAGATTTTAAGGATTGTGCCAAATTAAAATGTAATGCATCCTGCAGTGCACCAAGAGGCTATCGTGTAGAAAATTTTTAATATATTCTGCAGTTTCTTCAAGGAGGTGGAGGCATGGTACACCAACAACAATTCAAACAAAAACTATTGTTTTCTATTTTTATTCAGTTTTAAACATACCCTTGACATTTGCATTCACAGTCTGTATAGATACTTTTTGTGCCACAAAATGAAGACAGCCTTTGTGCTGTATGTTTATTTTTTTGTACTGTATAAGTAAATCTGTATGTATATATGTTGTATATTTCTGGGAAACAAACACTGGTGAGAGTGAGTTAAGAATGTATTCTGAATCTGACCTTGTGAGACTTTAATGCACAGTGCCTGCTTCCTGCAGGAGTGCAGGTCCACAACTACTTCAGGAAAATCAGCGCAGCAGGTAAAATAATTACACAGCATGGTTACAAAAAGACCAAGAAAGGCAAGAGCATTTAAGTGACTATACCATAGAAAACACATTATGGTCAAACTGTTCTATTTTTCAAAGATGGTGAAACCACAGTTTGCTGGAAAAAAAAAAAAAAAAAAAAAAAAAAAAAGAGTAGTCTTAAAAAATTCAGCCGACTGTGTTTCTTGCCTTCCCAATTACAAGTTTCAGCAAACGAAATGGAGATGTCCTACTTTTTAACTGATTATGAAACAGTTTTGGACTATATAATGATGCCTCTATATGACCTACATAAGCATGTTATTCTGAATGTCGAAGTCTGCCCCTTTCTTCCTTACAGGTGTATGAGTCACAGAGGGCATTCTGGTTTCTGGATCCGGCAATCTGTTTCTCAATGTGGCATTTTCATTTATTCAAATCTATTTTACTCGTATTGAATTTGCAATTAAAATGCAGAATATGCATTCAAATTGTAATCAAACTGCTGTAGTCAAACCCCTGGCTAGAGCAGAGGTTATAACTGTGTAAAACCAGCAGGAATACTCCGACACCAGAAGAAAGCTTTCAAAAACATGAAATTATCTAGGGAAAACAGAGCGAAGATGATCATTACCCGTCTGCTTAGAGGGCAACATCCAAATCTGTCACTTGACAGAATTGGCTTGCACCATCATTGGCTATGTACACAAACAAACAGGCAAACATGTATTGATAAAACAGGGATAATAAAGACTGAAGTGAAGTGATATAAGGACGAATTGATGAAAAAAAAAAAGCTATTACATTAGAACCCGCTAATACTTGGGACGACAACATGAAACCTTTGGAATAATAAGGTTAGCAGGGATGTCCTGCAGATGTACTGCTTTCCATTAAAGTCCAGTAGGCAGCAGCAATGCACCTGGTTTGCCAGCTGCCATTTAAACCTTATGGGTACAATTTGAGAACATTACTAAGCTAGCCAATGAGACAGCAACTATAAGTTATGGCCTCTGCCTCAGGAAATGCCCTTTTTCTGGTTGTCCCTCTTTAATTTAGACGGACCTTTGACCTGCCTTTGACCTACAGTTCAGGCCCATCTTCCATCAGTAGGTGGAGGGCTATATGGCCAGCATGACCTCTATCCAAGCCAGCAGAGGAACTTTCCCCTCCAGCTTCCTCATGGCCAATACCATGCACAGGGCCAATACATTTTGCTGGGCCCCCTGGAGAGGCGTGAAGCATGGGAAAACCAAGACTGAGTAGGGCAGATGGTCAGCCCCACCTGCAGTAAAATAAGATGTTATAAAATGGGAGTCCGGTGCTCATGGAAATGCTTGCTTTTGTCCAAAGGGGTCACCAAACAAAACACAAAATGAACATTCTTGCTTTAAAAATGGGAGATTATTTGGAAAGGAAAATTCCCATAGTTCAGATGTTGTCAGGGGCATGACAAGGAGAAAGACAAAGAGGCCATTCACCTTCATATGCGTTTGATAGCATCAGAGTGTGAGGTGATGACCTTATTTTGTTTGCCTGTTCATCTGAGCCTAGAAGAAAAAAGGGCACCTCAAAAATCGACTCATAATCCTTCAAAAGGAGTATGTCATGGACAGGTCACCGATGGAGAGACCAGGATCAAGACTTCAGTAAGATGTATACAAAGTGTCAGGTTTAATCCTCTACAAGAGATGACTTTGGATCCACTGATGAGTTGTTTGCTCTTGTTAAATCCTGTAAAGGTCATGCAAATGATCCTTTATGTAATCCAAGCCACCAGTATTAAAAATACAGTATTTTCAGGCTGTAACAGAAGATTTATTCTTGGCATGCTAAGTACAACTGAGGGTTCAGAAATGGGATAAATCAATGGGAGGGGAATGGGATATATCATCTGATACTACTTTTATATTCTGCACTACCAAGACAGGCTGTACAACTACATTTACACTGAGTGTAATTTATATAATGGATCAACATCTCAAGTAGCCAGAAATAAGATTTGCAAATGCCAAGGCTTTAATGTTAAGCTCTGGACAGATAGAAAGTGTCAGGCGTGGGTTTCAGCAAGTATTCTTCTCAATGGCTACAGGCAGACTCGAGGCAATACATGATGTGTCAAACAGTCTAATGTGGCCCCTAGCTTCAGTATACAACTCTATCCAGATACAGACTACAGGCTGCTAATGAAAAGGAAGGATATCTCAGATGTGCAATTGCTTGTGCCAGTAAAGATATAACCATGACTGGTGTTACATTCACTTTCATTCAACTGTTATTTGTCTCAAGTAATGAACGGGATAAAGGGTTTAGAAACACTGGGTGCTGACGGAAAGTTACAAAACATGAATTTAATTTAAGAAAGTGCAACCCTGATTCCCCCCAAAACTGGGATGCTGTGAAGAACTTAATAAAGACATAATGTTACGATTTGCAAATCTTTTGTGACCTACATTCAACTGAATATATTAAAGGCTGCATTCTAACTTTTTGGGGATGTAGAAAACAAGCACAAAGAGTATCCACAGTCAAAGGTTATAAATGGTAGGTGGTTGCAAGATTGGATCAAATATGTTTCCTAGGCATTGCAGTCACCCATCCATTAGGTCAAGGGTCAATTTGACACCCAATTTTAATGTCGTGAGACTAATATAAATATTTGCAATTTCAGTGCTTATCAGTCATTGTAGATAGGTGAGTAATTTTCTACATTTAAAAGGTTTTTCTGTCTATTGAAATAGGTACAATAGGTTCCCCTGCTCATTCAAAGGGTTTTCACTGTTTCGTTTCATTTGACTTGAATTTTCTTTATGTTTACGAAGAGAAAAAGGCACCTTTTCATTTGTTTAGAATACAAATATACTTTTCTAAGGTTAGGGCTAAAAACTTTCAGGTTAGGTGTAAAACAAACAAAAAAAAACCTTATTTGAAGTTAACTGCACATAAATGTAGTTCAAGTTGTGATTCACACTGAGACACAAACCCCAGTTTCCTCTGTGAAACTCCGAGGTTTGCTTGACCCACCCACCACAGAAAGCAGATTTCCTGCTTTGCATTCTGTTTCCTTGCATTGCCCTTAACTTTCACACTTTGTCAGGTCACTTCAGAATTGGTGATCTCATTATCAATTATTTCAGCAAGTAGAGGCCTCCCCTAAACAACAGATGTTTGAAGAGCAGCCAATTCTGTAGGCCAATGACAACCAACTGACCCAATAACAGGCTGAGCAGGCCGACTCAACCGTAAGTATTATGTGATATAATGCTAATTGCACCTATTCAGAAGTCCAACTTCAGTCTGGTAGGGTGAGTTTGATGGAGTAAAAATATATACATGTATAAAAATCTAGCAGAAATAGGAGTGATTTGACCAATGCTAATTCATTCCATTCATTTATTTATAAGGACAACCCACATTAATCAGTTTTCCACTGCAGTCCTTTGGCGAGATGTTTATGCGATCACATATGTATGCAGTGCACTTGGTTTTAAATTGAGTCAGGTAAAACCTTTGCTGTATTTTCACATTGATGTGGTGCACATTCTCTTTGCTGCTGCTCCCTGCTGCAGTAAGTGCATCACTGATTTCACAGCAGGGAAAGACAAGTTCCATCCTGTTTGGTTTGATCTGATGATCTGTACCATGGCACTGCCTTCACTCTGAATCCACACATACCTTGGTACTTGTCACTGAGGATTTCAGTCTTATAGAACCTTCTGTCTGATGTGGACTGTTGATATTTAATTGAGAAGACAGCACACACACACAGCACTGATTTTTGGGATGTTGGCAGTCCAAATCTATGCTAATGTATGTAGCATGTGGTAAAACAATTGATGAGATGCTATCATCTAACTTGTCATTTTTTTTTATTTATATAGAAATAACTTTGATACATTGTAGGATATTTAAGCATTTTAAGGAAGCTTGAGGAGTATAAGTGGTAAGCTTAAGCATCTCCATGTGCCCTCAGTGCATTTATATGCACCAAAGTCACCAGAGTTACAATCATTTTTCTCCACTGAGCTGATTTCTTGAAAGCCATGCAAATGAGAAACCTGATTTTAGGGCAGGGGATTGGAAGAACCTGATTTCTCGGGCTAGATTTCTCAAGGAAAATTGCAATTTATCTGCCATGTATATTGGTAACAGGTTTTGTAA
>JAOWBC010000182.1:21373006-21383006 GCA_028566105.1 Hypoplectrus providencianus
TTCTATTCTATTCTATTCTATTCTATTCTATTCTATTCTATTCTATTCTATAATGACTGTGTGATTTAGCTGAGAAAGCAGTCAAGTGATGCCACAGTAGAGGGACAAAGTTTGTGTCGGGGGACATCGGGGACGAATGGACTGATTTTAACATTCAGATTGCTTTTGTTTTCTATTCCCAACCTCAAGTCAATGCTGTTATTTGTTATACAATAATTCCTGTTTACATAATCAGTTTTTATTCTTTTCACTTAAACTGATTTGTTTTTGTGGCTCAATTCAAGCACGTCTAACTAAAGAAAAACAGCATTTGAACCTAACCTTCATGGTGTTTAGTTGTCTGCCTATTCAAGTGCCAGGATGTTATAAAACAGTTACTGAAGGCTGAGTTTTGCACCATCTTTTTACATCTTTGTCTGGAGATGTACTTGCCTTAACATATCACATCTGGAATTGAGCCCTGATATACTTGTTACACAATAACTCCATACAACTATACAACACACACCTACACATGCATTTTTTTCTTCCTTTCCTAAAATACAGCCCTAAAAGCAGTGACAAAATTAGCACCCCTACTGCTAGCTGGAGATCAGCACATCCTCATTTGCAAATGATTAAACGTGTCTAAACAACGGAAAAGGAGAATGGATTGACACATATGATTGTTTGTCAAATGCAGCTGACGGCTTGGTGGAGCACGATAGAAATAGTACACACACCATCATGCAAATACGCAAGTACAGTTTGCGGGTGTTAAACAGGAAACAGCAGTTTCTGTGAATCGGCAAAACCACTGATCTAGGAGCAGGGCAAAAAACTCCCTGGTTAGACGTATAAATGAGTTTTAAAACAAAATGTTTGGAAATGCCAGAAGTGAGGATACAAGGCTGATGTGAGCCACTGAATTTATGTAAAAAATTGACTTACAAACAATGAGCCACGGAAGTTATAGATAAATATTAATTTGCATGATACAGCGTCGTTTCCGCTTGGTAAAAGTCCACAGTTTGTTCACCCCATCCTCCTCCCGTCCGTCCCTCCTGCCAAGTTTGACTCCCACCATTTAAACGCTGCATTTGGGAAGTTATTGGGAAAAATTATTTCTAAACTCGTTTTTTACTGCCTGAACATTTTTAGTCTGTATTTAGGAGAAGCCGGCTCTATACAGTTTTCCCTTATGCTGTGTGTTTACGGAGTTCCTGCGTTGCACTGATTTATAATGGGTCCATGCTGATTTTCAGAGATGAAATAATGTGCTGTAAAATATGTTTTTACCAAGGTTTTATTGAACATAAAACACCAACGGGTTAACCCTTAAAGCGTTCTTGATTCTTGGAAACATAAAACAAACAAAGTCTTGAATGTCAAATGGCACATCAAAGGGATTTATAATAATCCTCACAACAAGGCCTGAAGCACAAGTTTGCATGATGAGTCCAACAGAAGTTCTTTTCTCAGGATAGGAAGGTGTCTCCTGACGTGTTACAAATAAATGCTTCATAAGATTTGTGATAAACACACACAGAACCAGCTCCTTTAATGCAAATGGTGAAAACGGATGACATACATACTTTTTTGAATAACCTGTGAATTTGATGCTGTCCATGACGATAACACGAAATTGCAGTCAAGAATTGAAGCCGTTTCAATGCCATTTGACAAGTTTATTTTAAAATATTCACTTTATTAAATGAGTTTTGGAAGCATTTGTACTTTAGTTTTCTTCTTGTTTTTTTTTTTTTGTTTTTTTACTTGTGCTCTATTTTGGGAAATGGAACAACAACTTCTGTGTAAAACTGGATGCAGCTGGAACTGGATGGATTACAAAATAGGTTTTAAGGGTAGAGATGGTAATATTCTACTTTTTTTTTTTTAGGAGGAAGAAAAAATAATTTCTTTTTTTCATCCCGTGGGGGACGTGTTTTTCACTCCTTGTTATTAAGACACACACACACACACACAAACACACACACACCGGACCTACAGACAAGAAGTCAGCAGTTGGCAGAGATATTTAAAGTGATTTGTTAATGTGAGAAAATCCCATTAGCAGACCTACCATTGCTATCCATATTTCTATTATTATTACTGCTTGTTACTGATACGACTGCTATTTATCAGGCTATTATTTTCACTGTATTATTACTGTTAGTCATTGATATTATTATAGATGTTAGTGGTATTGTTGTTGTGCATCTGTCTTCCTCCCTCCCTCTTTCTCTCTCCTCTCCTCTCACATTCTGTGTATTATTTTTTTCCTATAGATTGTCTATACAGTACTTTAATTATGTTGATCTGAGCCATACAAACAACATCTATGACTCGTCAGTGCTTCGAGGAAGAGTTATCCCTCTTCGGTTGCTCTTCTCAAGGTCTCTGCCATTTCTTTTTTTTTTTTTTTTTTAGACTTGTCAGTATACTATAAGTTATTTATATTCGTATCTGTCTATGTTTTGATATGCTCAAATACCAAATAAAAATAAAAATACCAATTGCACCGGCCTAGCCGTGTGGCAATAAAAGAAACGTGAAACTTGAACTTGAAACGTCCTGAGGCTCTTGTTTTCTTGCATTACTGTTGCCTGTTACATTTTAATTCACTAGATGGCGCTTTTGGTTAAAAGAAACTGAGTGTGCTTTCAGCCCTTTGTTGAATAGAGAGCACCCTCTAGTGGGCAAAGGAAATGGGAAAATGGTTCATGAGGCTTCATTTGCACAATACTAGTCAAAACATCATGGTTTAGATCAGCGGTCTATAATCAGTTAAACAGAAACACTGTTATTTTTTTTCCTGTGCGGCCCAGTACCAAATGACCCATGGACCGGTAGTGGTCCACGGACCGGTGGTTGGGGATCACTTGTTTAGATTACAGAGCTTGTATCAGGATACCAAAATGACACAATATTTACATTCTACACTGTCAGTGCCAACCATAATGACCCATATGAGCGTTTTGCAGCTAAAATACGTCATTAGACATACATGTCTTGTTTGTGGTTGTAAAAAAAGGCTGCAGTTTCTGTGACTAAAGGGTATAAAACCACTGATCTATATTCAGGGCTAATACCTACCTGGTAAGAGGTTATAAAAGACTGTTAAAACAGTAAATTAATACACTTAAATGCTGGAATTGAAGTAGTTACAAGAGTAGCATTTAGTGATGTTTAAACTTTTTTCTTTTGTTTTCACATGTAAACACACCAGAATCTCATTTTCCTTGGTGAGAGTGAGACATCCGTTTAACCCAAGTGTCAACTCCTGCCATTTAAACTCCTTTCTACTATGCTCACACGAGGGTGGCGAAGTCTAAAACATAAATATGGGTTTTATTTCACTGTACAAATGGCTTACATGGTCCTTACTGAGGGGAGACCAGTAAATTTGTTGCTTATGAACTTGAGAGACATTTCTCTATTTGTAGGGACAGCATCTACATTATATATATGTGACAGTATTGTATCTATAAGCCAAATAACATTTTCTCTATTTTATCTTAAACTGTTGCTGTGTTTAACCAGAAGGCCTTCCCAGACTGAGCTCAGATGCAAAATAACATCTCGTGATGTATACTGCTCAATATCTGGGCTGTATTTCCTTCATTTTTTGAATATTGGGAGCTTATACTTTCTCATTTCCACACAAAATCAACATTAATCAGCAGCATGAGAGGATCCACCTGCAACTTCTCTCTTCATACATACGCTAGTAAACACAGATGCTGCAGTCGTAAATTTGAAGTGTTAATCAGCTCAAGACCAGGGCTACAATTAAGCCCACTGTCGGATAAACACTTCCTTCTCCAGTAGTCCATGAGAGTATTTGATTACGCAACTCTATTTACAAATATGATACCTGCAAGTGAGAGTTATTGCTGCGTCCGCTGATGTACAGAACACGGGCACAGAGCGAGTGGGAGGCGTGTTATTTTGTGTTGTGGGACAGATAAGTTTTGGAGGAGCAGTAGATCGAAAGGAATTGACAGCTCATAAAAGTCATCTGTGAGTTGGCAGAATGTGTACGAGAGCCAGATCTGGCCCAGGAACCTTGTGTCCGTTCTGTGCCCCCAGAACCAAAAGCACGGCCAGATTAGGAGTTAAATTTAACTGGACATCACTCCGCAAAATTTGTCATCTCCTCACGGTTCTATCATCGCAGTAGTCTGTTGTTAGTCCTGCCAGCAATCATCGCCAAGCCTCCCCGGAGAAGTGGAGAGTTCTGGCAAGTTTCATAAAAATAGCCCGGGACCGCTCTGTTATCTCTTGGATTTCTGCTGATTTAAGCTGTTCTGCACCCCCCCCCCCCCTCCACTACATATGCCGGAGGAGATTGTATCTTGTACAAAGTCGGCTACCTTACCCCTGGATGTTACGCCACACAAATCGCTTTAAAAAGGTCACTGATACACACTTCAGCTGTCATCAGCACACTGGGGTTTTTACCAATTATGAATGTGACTGAAATCTCCTTGAAGACTGAATGACTGAAGTGTGAAAGTCTAGTTTAGGAACATTTCTCGAAGGACAACCTCTTTCATTAAATTAAAGTGAAATACTTGACCAAACCATTCCAATCCCATTAATCTCACCATTAACCATTCTCACATGGACACACGCTTTATGTGACTGCAACAGCTGTCCTTTTTCATGTTCAGCAAATAAAATATGCTCTTCATTAAAAGCTGCAGCATTACCCTACAGTACCATTACTGCTTCTATTTTTAGCTTTGTTGGCAGCAATAAGAATTTCAATCCCTGAATATGGCAGTGCACTGTTCATGCTTTACTCCACCCACTGAGCCATACAGGAGCAGGTCCACATTAGATAAAGCGATCCAGGGATCATGACAACATGTTTGATTGTGTTGTATATTTCTATATAATAAAGGAGAGAAATTCATTTTTTCAGTGTGGTTTTGTTTACGAAAACATCCTGGCTACATGTTATTTTTTTCTACTCAACATCTCTGCCTTGAAGGGCTTCCTGGCAGAAAGCTGTGAAGATGCAACTTCTCCAATGATTATCTGAAGAGGTGGCTTTAAAAGAGGTGCTAAAACGGAGGATTTCAGGCCCAGGATAATTACAGGTGTATTCAGACAGACAGCATGGATAAAATGTGTTTCTTGAAGATTAAGGCCGTAAACATGTTGCATAACATGTTTCCTTTAATATGGGTTTCATCAGGTGCTTGGAGGTGCATTATTCGGTCGTGGTGCAGGTATAAAAAGATATGACTACCTAGCTTTACCTCACTAATACATTAAAGAGCAGCTCAACCTAACTGGCCATAGTGAATATGGCAGAAATGCAGAAAATAATATGTTTAGCACATCATATATCTTTACTTTATATTGTGCAAACAAACAAAAATGTGGCTGCATGGGGATTAAAGACAGTGTCCAGGAGTTTGCAGTCCAGCCACAGGTGCACTCATGCAGAATCAACAAGGTTTTTGTAGATCTAGTGTTTTCTTGTTTTTGCTCCATCTCTGAGTCCTTTTGTCCTCAGAGCAGCAAGTAACCCCCTATCAACCAGAGGTGGTAAGTAAATAACAAAAACCAAATGCTGTCCACATAGAGACAGCATCTGAGTCTGAGGACAGACAGGGTGGACATCTATCATAACTGAAACATCATTTATAACATGTTTTTTGTTCATGTTTAAATTTGCTATAGTCATGATTCATTAAACTTACCATAATATCAATGCCTTATAACCATAAGGCCCGTGATGATAACAATGTTTTTAGATAATATATTTTCCCAGAAACTATGATAAACAATAGTAATGCTTATGAAGTTTTAGGACCATTTTATGCCACTGATATAATGATATTATAGCATGATAATCTAAGTAGATCCTTTTCTACAGCAATGAACTTTTTAAATCTCAAGAATATGAAACATTGGAACTGAAATGTGAAAAAATAGTAATACTAAATAGCAATAGTAAAATATCCTAGATAGTCCTAGATAAAGAAATAGACTCTCAGACCCTGAAACAAAACCTTGCACTTATAAATATGATGTATCATATTATGATACATCATATTATGATATTTTGAATAATATATAAACAGCTGGAATGGCTGCATGTGAATATATCTATATATGTATATACATGGCAATTCATACTGCCTGTTAAGCATTTGCAGCATTACTTTAAACACAACACAAAAACACACAAAAAGTCTGTGTTACAATAAGCAGACTGTGGCATCAATCATTTAAACTCTGTATCACTGTCAATAAATACTACGTCAGCAAGATTGGGTTTAACAGTTTAACAGTTTTTTTTTCTGTCTGTGCAAATATTTTCGTTATGAGGGGAGACCAGTCTCAAATATTTGTGCTTTTTTATGCTACAAAAATAGATTTCACTTTCTTTTTCTGTTACTCACCTTCAGCCTGTGCACCAAGAAAGGATGGTCTAAAGATGTCTTTTTGGGTTATCTTACACTGAATTTACTCCTCTTAAGAGTCAAGGTCAGAGGGTTGAGTCATGTTCAGGTTTATTTGGAAATGAGCTCTTAAATCAGATGGTTGTTTTCAGTGCATGAGTAGCTGCAGAAGCCTATATACATGCAAAAAGCAATGAATGCAAAGTGTTCACATGCAAGTCCAGATTTCACAGTGTGACATTAATAGAAACCTGTCTATAAAGATTTTCTGTTTTTATTTTTTTCCTCAATGTTATTCCAATGTATGCGAATCATATTTCTTAATGTCTCTCATAGCATATTTAACAGATTTGCTTTTGCACTTTGTGGCTCTCTCCTTTGCATATTTGCTTTATAAAAAAAAAAAAAAAAAAATCTGCCATTCAGAGTAAGAGAAGTCTCATCATGTGTTTGTGCTTTACCTTGAAGTTGGTTTGTAGCAAGCAATTTGGAAAAGGTGTAAGTGCAGCATTAACAACACACTATTTTTATCATTCACACAATAGTTTCGGCTGAACCTTCCAGCCTGATATGACAGCACACAAGTGGATGATTGACTTGCGGGGTGGGTGCAAAATAGAGATAAACTAGTGCATCTTCCTTTCACTCATCTTGTCAATGATGAGAACAAGAAAGAACCTTTCACTGAGGATGCGCATGTGTCGACAAATGATTATAATGCTTCCTTTGTGAAATGGGATGATTTGCCACATCACAGAACATCTCCCAGTTTGATAGAGACCTCCGCACGATATTTGATTCGTCTGTCTGAACAAATACCTGCCAGTCAAAACAACTCAGAGGGAAATCGCAGGTGGTAGGAATGTGAAACAGCTGGTCCCTTATTCTCCAACACATGGAGCTATGAGCACTATGTCGGCATGTGGATGATAATGTCTTCAGAAGAAAAAGAAAACCGTGTCCTTTTCTGCACCTCAGCACAGCCGTTTGAAATGCAGATGACAATGGCAATTCGAAAAATTGCGGTCTACTGGGAGCACCGGGCATCAGAGGAGCTCCATCCATGCTTTAGTCCAAGAAACTTGGAGGGAGGGACTTTTGCATAATACATATAAATAATAATTTCAGTACTTTCTCCTTATATAGTTCAGAAAAAAAAAAAAATATAGAAAGAAAAGAAAAACTATCTTTCCCTTTTCACTCCCTATCTGTCATTCACTGGCATTTTTGTGTGTTATATGTGTTGTATATAGTAACAGTAGCTCCCTGCAGAATGTCATGTTTGTCTTTCATATTTTGGAGGTCACTGTCACTTTCATGACGGCAGCCTGCAGCACTGATCCTTCCATGATTCTCATTGTTCTCATCCTGAGAGATCCGGCTGAAAACCAATGTGCCACATGTGCGTTTGATCCAATTTCACAGAGAAGACAAAGGCCTTTGTTTTCATTTTGGCTGATCACTTGTACAGCGACTGTTTCTCAATGCTGCATTTAGTTTAAGTATGGTTTTAGGTTATTATCTGGTTTGTCGGTTTGGTGATGGAACCCTGTTAATAATTCAGCAGCATTCTGTAGCTATCCTCCGGAGGCATCCATCCGGGCAGGGAAACACTTAACGCCCGTCTTGTCCAGTCTACGTGAGGAAAAATGTTATATCCGCAGACATGCATCTCAGATTAAACAGAATACTCTATGCTGCATTAAATATACACAGCCATGTACAAGCTACACATCTTCTGTACATTGCAGCAGGAGGCTCCGGCTGAGCAATATGAATGACCACTGGGGTCATCATTTGTGAAACATAAAGGTTAATCGGTTGTCCAGAAAGTAACGCATTACGGTCCAGCAGCATGCTTGTTTAGTTAGATGTAAATCATCAATAAATGAGAGTTCTGAAGCAGCACTTTGGGAAAACTTTCAAAGCTTTAGCTTCTTAATGCTCAACATCTGAATTGAACAGGCTTTAAAACAAGCTTCTGATGGTTTGGCCTTGGTGTACTTGCTAGGTAGCAAAAACACATTTCTCAGAGGGGTGGAGAAGATGAGATGGGAGAGGAGAGATACTACTGCACGCCACAGGGCTCTGTCGCAGAATATAATCTGCCACATACATGAAACTGCAATCTGATTCACCCTGGAGGCCTCCTTAGCGAGCTTTAATTCGACCTCAACCCTTGCAGGGAAAAAAGGAGGGCAAGAGAGGTCTGACAGCATCGTTGTTCACCATTCTGGCTTACCAAAACAGGAGAAAATCCAGTTCCAAAGATCGGAGAAAGAAAGAAATGAAAGATGATAAGGATATGAAATCATAAATAGCCTGGGTTTTATGGCTGAAAGCCTCATGACCCTATCTGCCCCATTGCAAAAAGTGGAACAATAGGTTTCCTAGCTGTCTCTGGTATAAATACTTCACCACTTTGACCCCAACAATGACTCTACCAAACTTATATCATACTTATATCATGCATGCAGACTTATGGTCTTATAAGACTACAGGAGGATGTAAAAAAAACATGTGGCATTATGTTGTATGTATGTTACCTGCATGTAATGTACAATAATGAATCTGGCATGTAAAGCCAGATGTAAAACCTGGCTATACTTGTTTGTGATAATTACTCCATGAAATTTGGGTGTCTTTACAATCTGTTGCTATAATGTCATTTGCATGATTATCACAGGAATTTATACTTGACTTGATAAATGATAAACACAGCTAATAGCTTCAGCAATGTTGACACTGTTGTTGGCAGCAAGTGGGTCATCCACACGAGTGCCAGCTACTTATTATTCATGACCCCTTTCAGCCAATGAGCTCAGATTTGCTTCAATGGGCACATACTGCACAAGCAAGGGCTCTAAGATAAACAACAGGATATTATCGCACCATGTGAAACACACAGCTTCATATGTATGTACTCTGAAATTGCAGAGATTACGAGAGAGTCCTCCAGAGCTTCACAGGTTGCCTCTGGATTCCTCTTCCACTCCTCCATGATGACATCAGGGTGCTGGTGGATGTTGGAGACCTTGCTCTCCTCAACTGTCTGCTTGAGGATGCCCCACAGATGCTCAGCAGGTGTGGAGACATGCTTGTCCAGTCCAGCACCTTTAGCCTCAGCTTCTTTAGCAGGGCACTGGTTGTATGAGGTGGTTATCATGTTCTAATACTGCCCTGCAGCCGGTTTCAGAAGGGAGGGGATCAGGCTCTGCTTCAAAATGTCATAGTACATGTTGGCGTTCATGGCTCCATGGTAGCTCCCCAGTGCCTGGCTGCAGCACTAATGCAGCACCAGACCAGGAAAACTCCCACCACCATGCTTTACTGTGGGTAAGACACACTTGTCTTTGCACAATACACATGGTTGCCACCACACACTTGACACCATCAGAACCAAATAAGCCCATCGTGGTCCCATCAGACCACAGGACAGTAGAGTTCCAGTGATCCATGTCCTCAATCTGCTTATCTTCAGCAAACTGTTTGTGGACTTTGTTGTCCATCACCTATAGAAGAGGCTTCCTTTTGGGAGTACAGCCATACGACCAGGTTGATGCAGTGTGCAGCAAAGGGTCTGAACCCCCACCCCTGCA
>JAOWBC010000182.1:21384911-21397352 GCA_028566105.1 Hypoplectrus providencianus
AATGCATCAACCTTGGATGGAGCCATCTAGTGGCCAAAGTGAGACAGAACATTTTGTACTTAGTTATCTTATATGTTGTGATGTATCAATAAAGCTTCAGAAACAGTTGTTGTTTTCTAAGACCCATAGATGGTGCTCTGGGATTAAAGGAAAGGACTCAAGCAATTGAAAGTGAGTGGGCTTTCAACCTTTTGTTGAACATGAAGGGCCATATATGGGGCTCAGAAAATGAATGAATAAATAAATAAATAAATAAACAATAGGTCATGAGGCTTCAATTACACATCAATATTTATATGGTATGCTGACATTCTTAGAATAAACTAGTACAGTAAATTCAGCATTATCTCTGTGAAGATTTTTCCAGATTACTGGAAATATTGTAGTGTTAATTCTCCATCACTCATCCATCGAGGCTTAATCAATTTTGTCTAAATTAAAAGCTAATTTAGACCAAACAGACAAGTTAATTGCACATAGTGGTTCCTGATGCTACCCTGCCAATTAGGCAAAGGCAACTTGACCAGTCTTACATACCAAAGTGCTCACTACTGTATGAGAATATTGAAAATGAAACAAAAATAATGTGTGTAGCGTTTGTGAAAAGGAGCTTAAGCTAGCAGGTCAAGTTTGCATTTGGCACTATTAGCGTAACACAGATGTATCTTCGACAAGCGGTTGAGATGGATTGGGGATAATGTTCGAGGCAGGTTTTGATAATGTCGTCATTTGACTGTATAAACTATGGATGCAGTCTTAGTGAATGGCTCACTCAGTATCATGGCATGCCAGACTCCTAAAACACAGCTAACCAGAAAGGGGGACAGAGGTGGAGCAGGGATGAATGCATGATATCATTTGGTGAGTAATATTTAAACAAATAATAATACATTCTGATGTAAAGTCGGACATTTTTACAGCTGCCTCTCGTTTGGAGCCAGCCTCAAGTGGCCAGCTGAGGAACTTCATTTTTGATAGAATGAAAAAATGTGTGAAGTAAAAAAAGACTTCTGATACATATAACTTTTTTGTTTGATAAAGATTTTTTTTTTTAACCTCCTATCTTGACAGCTTAATAGGAGTGCTAAATCTGCTGAGTACTCTTTAAAACGTGCAACTACACTTGAAGAGGTGGCTTTAGCTCAGACAGGGTCATCCTGTAATTGCAGGCTCGCCAGTTTGATCTCTGGCTCCTACTGTCTACATGTTGAAGCGTCCTTGAGCAAAAAACTGAGCCCTAAATTGGTCCCAATGGTCAAGCCAGTGCCTAGTGTAGACGCTGCCCTCCGCGTGAGAATGTGTGTAAACGGGTGAGTGAATGCTTTGGATAAAAGAGCAGCATGAATTCGATTCAGTTGCTCTCTGTAATGTAATCATTATAAAACACATTACAGAGAGAAAGTGAGGACCTGTTCAGCAATAAACAGCAAGAAATAAACCAGATTTATTACAATAACATGGGATGTGTCACCATAAGGGCCATATAGAAGCCAACAACTAACTCTTGTTTGGTATGGTGGGAGGTGGTCAAATGTAACTACATAAACTCCTAGTCCTCACACATCCAATATTTTTAGCGAGGGAGAAATGGATTTGTTGAACTGATGTGGTTATATTAATAATATCATATCAACTTTATAATTCGGATGATTTTCAAGTGTTTTAAACAACATTCACCCATCAGGAGTAGTGTGCCATACCGCAGTGTTGTGTTCCTCCTCAGCTGAGGTGGCGACTGCCTCCCTATAAACTGTCACCATGTGCACCATGAATGTCTGAGTCATATCTGAGACATCTACTTTAGTCCCATAATGTCTTCATGAGTCCATCTGTGCAGTGATGCATTCGTGTCAGTGATATTCTGTAGGCCAGCTAAAAATGGACTTTCAAAGTAGCTAATTTTTATTATTCGGAAAAGAATGATTTTTCTGTGCAATGCTAATTTTTTCTGGTTTATTTGTACTGGTTTTCCCAGTTATTACTTGCAGTCAAACATACCATTTTGTCACTTGCAGTTAGTGAAAACTATCCAGTCTTTTTGTTCAGGTATAGCGGCTATCATTCCTCATGCTGTCAGATCGCAAAATGAATGATCTATAAGCAAATCCTGTACAAGATGTTACAGTGTAACATGCAATGTAGAAATCTTAATATTGTGTGTCTGCAGGATAAATGCACATTATTCAATTTTAGGTGATCTTTATTGCTAAATTTTAAAGGAAATGTAACATTTGAGACATTAAATATGTTAAATATTTATTTGATTTGTTGGCCCTGTTTTAAAGTCAACTTTTATAATAGCAAAGCCCAAATATGTGTAAATCTTCATTAAACAAGTAGCTCTATCCCCTCCAGGTGAAAATCAAATCTTAATCCATCTGCCAACCACTAGTTTTCAACTTAATTATAACAGCGTCACTGCTGGCACTCGGTGTCAGTGTTGATTTCTTAATTTGAAGAAAAAGATCAGTTATGACAACAAAGTCAGTTAGCAGCAGTCTGCTAATGGATCCTAGTGGAATATGTTATTGTTACAGCGTTTCTCAGCTGCTCTGGTGTTGAGCATGGTGACAAAAAGAAACATGACTCACTTCAAAACATCAATTTATCTGATATTACTTCCATTGATTTCACAAGCACTTAGTAAGAAATCATTTGATGGGGAAAAAGGTTTTCAAACTATAAAAAGATGACATAAATATAAATGAAAAAGTTATTGTGTCTTACACAACAGTCTATAAAAATGATAGGTTATGCCTGTATGTGTAAAAATCTAGAATATTAGAAGTACTACAAACTTTAAACTGCAGTGCTTGGTAAAAACTAAAGGCTTAAGTAGACAGATTTAGTCCAATATTAGACAGAATGTGCAACAAGCTATGTTTATCTTTCATACGTGTATCATTTGTGTTATTTCCCTACGGTGCTGTTTGATTGAAGTAGTAATATTGTGTTGAACCCTTTTCCTCCCAACGGCTGTAGCAACTAGCTGAAAAAGGCTACTGTCAACGTAAACATTGACAAACACAGTAACATATCAGGTTCATGAGAAAAACAAAGCCATCACCTGCTCAGGATGAACAAGTACTCAACAAGTTGGCCTGGCAGTGGACCAGGCCAGAGTAATTCATCCTCATTAAAACATCATTTGGGGCTCATTTTACTACATGTCTGCTTTGGCTGTGTTACAAAATCAGCTACCAGATGTGCTGCACTGGATCTACTACTGGATGTAAACTTCTCCCGGTCTGTGGAATACTTAAGCGCACATATTTGTTAGGGGATTTGGGGGTACCTGACTTTTGTGAAAGGCCACTGCTAATTTTCTGAACAGTCAAGATTTTGTCTAATTTGATGCAAAGTGAAACTGTGGTATTAAGGTATTATTGCATAAATCATATTTTATGAGAACCCAATCCAGTATGTGTTAAAAGCCAGAAGTTCAAGCATGCAAGTCATTGAAGTTGACTATTAGCACAACCAGCTCAACACGATCATTATATATAGTAGGTGAATGCTAAGTGTGCATACACATATTAACTATTTCTGCATTTGTGCCCTTTACAAATCTAAGTCACAGTATATGTATCTTCATAATAGATTAAAAAAAAAAAAAAAAACATGCTTGCAAACTGAAATCATGATAAAATGAGATTTTAATGCATGAAGATATCAATTATGTTTTAGTCTAGAATAGCAGGACATCATTGCAGTGATGGAAAACAAGCGTGCAAATTAATTCCAGGTTACATTGAATGGTTACACAGATTCACTTGAATGAATGTGTATGGTCTGATGGAAATTCATTCTGTCATTTAATCTGCTGTTGCTGATCCTCCAGTGGAATGAGAGAAAATGATGTGTACATACAGAACGCCACAAAGGCTCGCCTGTATTGCCCTCACTCCGCCAAGCTTCCCCTCATCAATCTTGCTGGGTAAGGCTCATAGGGAGCCAGCTGGGCCTGTTTTTAGTCTGTGATGCTTGACAGCTTAAATAGAACAGCAGGCATGATGTCCACTCAGTGACAGAGTAAACAGCATTTTCAGACAAGTCTCAGTCTTACCTGTGTGACTGCAAAGGCTGACGCGCCTGGCCTGGTTTTAACGTCCACTCTAAGGTTGAATGGGTCTTTGATTGACCAGAGGTCAGTAAGGTGGCAGAGGCAGACTGGCAGGATACACAGGCGAGGGGAATGATGGCCTTTTGCCTTCAGCTTCTCTGCCTCGCCAGGTTTTGCAGTTTTGCCCTCCCCCCTTCTGTCACTTTTCTTTGATACTGTCTTGCTTCAGACGTGTTGACAGCTTACAAGTCTGTGTAGCTAAGAGCTGTTTTATTCCTCCTTGTGACTGCGTTAGAGATCAAGCAGGGGGTCAGCAGTTCATCAGCAGGCTAATGCTTTGGGCGGTAAGAAGCTTTTAAAGGAGAGGTGTGGATAATTTATGTTACTTAAAGCTAAAGAAGATAGGAGGCTGGAAAAAATTGCCACAATTTGAAGTAAAGCAAGGCTCCTGAAGCTTTCTCCCTCACAGCGTTTTTTTCTTTTTCTTTTAGAACTTTGACCTTTTCACAGTGAATTTTCACTTCATCTCAGTTAGCTGTAGCATTTTGAGCACTTGAAAATATCTTGTTCAGTGTTCAGTTGGACTCAATGGCATGAGAAGGAGTCAGCTCTCCATTTTGAATAATGGTTGCCCCTTGCTAACCAAGCTTACTATCTAGAGCTATTGCTTACTGATTACAGCTACTGCTCCATGCTGCACATGTGCTGGTTGCAAAAAATGCTAAAAATTGACTTAAACTAGATATTGTGATGGTTTCAACAAATACAGCATTATAGTTAACAACTTAGCTTTAACATACCGCAGGATTATAGCAGTAGCTTTGATTCAGGGAGCATGGCACGCAAGGTTACTGACATCACGATAAACTGCCTTAGAAAAGAATATTTTCCTTTTTTTCCTCTTCCTGAGCAAAGGGAAATGGGAATATGAAGTAAAGCGGCTGACAGTCTCCAGCCAGATGCTGAACAGACTGAGCCTCACACATGGTGAACTCAGCAGCAGCCCCTAATCCAAACTTTAACCGAGCCCAGAGGAGGAGCAGCTCCCGAAATCCCACAGCAGAGCTGAATAGACTTTGCTGAGAAATGAATGGTTGCTGCAGATTTGTTATTATTCCATTTAAAGATGGGTTAAGTATATCCTTTTTATCAGGCCAGCATTGTGCATGTAAGTGTTGAAATTTAGACTGTAAGTTACATTCTCAAACAAATTTCAATCACACCTACCCTATCCAGGTGTTTACCCTTAGCCAACACAACATGATGATAGATAACAGGAACATGGGGGGATAGTAGTGGGAGGTGTCAGGTGCACAATTTCTCTGACATTGTTATTGCACAATGATAAGCCGTTACACAGGGCAGCAGGGAATTTGACTGCAGGCGGAATCTAGGCCACGTGTAGGAATCATCTTCAATTTGTAGCCTCCCAGATTGCCTACTGGGAACAGGAAATAGTTGCCCCATCCCCCTATTACAGCCTGGCTTGTAATTAAAGGCCAACCGGATGCTGGTTTGCAGACTCAGGCTGCCTGAAATCCTCCTAAATGCACTTTTGCAGGTGCGGTCAGTGTGTGTGTGTTTTGTGTGTGTGTGTGTGTGTGTGTGTGTGTGTGTGTGTGTGTGTGTGTGTGTGTGTGTGATGTGTTTATACCCATGGTTTAAAGGATTTCTGTGTGTGCACATGTTTACGTCCAGTCCATGGGGAGGAAACCATTGTGTGCTGGGAGAGCTAGCCTGTGCCAGGGTGTATTCAAAAGTTGATTATGTTTTTGGCTCCATATTGCTGACAATTACAAAGTCGTTCTGCTTTGGAGAAAATTCTACTAGAAAGCCAATGTGTTCACATTCACTGTGCAGAGAATCTGCCAGTTTTACTCCAATAGCCAGACGGAGAAAAAGGCTTTTTGTGCGGTGCTGGGAAGCATCGCAAATAGACATGAAATGCAGACAGGCGCTCACAAAAACACATTAGGAATACATTCTCCATTGTGCATATCTTTTCACAGCATTTTTTCCCAGACAGCAGCTCTGAACATTTTAGCCTTGGTTGATGGCCCTGGAGTTTCGAGTTGTCAGGATCAAAAACGCCAAACATCCCGGTTTTCTAAACAAGAATGGTGGAACAAAAGGGAAGATGGGACTTTTCAAATCAAAACAGCTCAATGTGTTTCAGCTGTCTGAAATCAGCAACAAAACATTTGCTCCAAACCAAATGTGAAATTAGCTCCATCTTGAATATGATGGCTGCTAAAGTCTGAATTTTATTTGGAACAAAGCTTCTGCCAGTCTTCAGTTCAGCACATTGTTATGGCTTCAGTCAGAACCAGTGACATTGTTGAAATTAAAAAAGCGGCCTCCGAGGCAAAGCAAATAAATACTTCATTGCAGTATCATGCTGGTGAGGCATCTGTAATACTAATCTAGACAATTCATGCTCTGGCTGAATATAACATTGCATTGCATCACATCTAAAAGGTCAACTTTCAGTCATCAGTGCACTGGGTGTTTCACATCCTCCCTTAATGTCATTTGGTTTACTCACTGATTTGCCCTTTAGAGCCCCGACACACCGAGCCAACTTCAAAGAACCTGCGCCGACAAATACCGACAGCTGCGCAGTCTCATGTCTGCTTTTATGAGTTTTACATGGTCGCATCACAAAGACAATGGTCAACATTCAGCCAAACACTGCCATACAGTGTGCACCTACATGAGAAAAATGAGGAAGCCTTTCATTTTTATCTTTTCATAACCCTCGTCTTGATAGGAACCAAACAAACTAGCTGGCTATTCACTCCTTTTCTAATTTAATCATGTTAATAGATTGAAAATACGGATAAATACAGGATAAATGAAAGAAATTGCACTCAGCATTTCGACATTACTGATTAAAGTGCTGAACAGTCAGTGAAAAGTTTCTGATGTCCATTCTGCCTTTAGCTTGGTATCTCAAGGCCCTCCCTCGCACTGCACAAATGTTTTTAATTAGAACATATTTTGAAGAACATATGCCTGGAAATAAAATAAAAAATGGGGAAAAATGAAATTAACCTTTAATGTTTGACAAGTGATTCATTATTGCATACCAGTTATGGAGATATGGATATAGTCTCCGTAATGACGCATATAAGTTCCTGAAGAAACGATGCATAAATGCATGCCTTGATGTCACTGAAACTGGCTCTTTAACAAAATAACCCCATCACAACTGTTATGAAGGGGGAAACTGATTTTTAAGACCACAAAACATTTTTTGTACAAAGCTGGGGTGTTTTAACAGGGGGTTAATGGTATTGATTCCCTTTTGGAGCCAGCCCCAAGGGGCCACCAGAGGAATTTCAGTTTTTGGCACATCTTCCTTTTTATTAACATAATTTAACTGCTCCTAACACTCATAAATCACTTCAAAACTTTAAAGAAACAGGTGCTGTGTGAACACTGAAAAGTTAATGAATGTTTTTATCCATTATTCATTTGGGTTGTTGTCAGTGAAGTGTTAACAAGAACTGCTGACAGAAGAAACAAAGGCAGAAGAAATCACTTTTCTTGCCCCTGACGAGTGCAACTACTTACAAGCTGCAGTAGAGATTGTGTTAACGATTTAAATGGATGTGCACACCACACTTACAGTACAATATCTTAGATGTCTTTAATTTGCCACATGAAGGACCACCTGCAAATTTCCCAACACATTTGCAAACCAATCCCCATGTCTCTTTGTGTCTGACAAAGCACACTCAGATCCACAGCTATTAGTCTTTTCCACTGAAGATGGGACTGCTTTTGGATTTTCTCAGAATAAAAGTTTCATATCTCTTAGTCCCACAAAATGTAAATGTTAAAATCAATATTAAAGCCGCACTTAGCTTTTATTGTTTGGATTTTAATTTCCCCAGATCTTGTAACTGTCTTTTCTGCGGGTTGGAGATTTGAAAGACCTGTTTTTACAACTTGCTGCACTTTAAGCAAATAAAAGCCTTATTGAGATTGTTTTTTTTTTCTTTTCAATTTGGAAGACAGTGTTGGCGGGTAATGTAGGTGTATTTTCACATAACTTTCTCACATCTTCAAGAGCATACGCTTTTAAACAGCATAAAACCTTCAAGAATACTCCTGACACTGCAGGGCTATCCTGCACTACCCTGCTTTCTACATGCTCAAATAAGTGCTAGAGTGTTTGAACTATATATAACAGCATCTTTAATTGAGCTCTGGCTCCATGGAGTGCAACCTCACCTTGTTAGCTTGTGAAGAGAGATCTCTAGGAAGCCATGACTAAATGTGTGATTTGCATTTGTTTAATCATGTTTCTCTAATTCTGTCTTGAAGCCAATGTCATGTGTCCTCGGAAGACGGCCCACATACATTGGGGATATTATTTCATTCATGTTAGGCTTTAGAGTAGTAAGGTCGCTATGCAGCAGCCCCTATAGCAAAATGTAAGCAGTGTGAGTTAAAGTGAAAAAAGGGAAGGCTTTATTGATCGCTATCTGTGTATTCTTGTTTTGTTCACTGAGTGGATTCACGTTGCCTATACACAGCTGGAAGGCCTGGTTTGCACAGAGCTGTCCTTGATCAAGGAAGTGTTTGATAGCTACTCAGCAAGTGTTTAAAAACTGTCTTGCTGCTCGTGGAGGGGGTGGCATGTACTCGCCTGTTTATGATGGAAGTGTGTATGTGTGGAAAGGAGACGAGATAACGGTAGGGAAGAACGAGAAGGGTGCTTTGACAGCGAGCTCGCTCGGTGCGGGGGTATGCAGCTGTCTTGTGCTTATTTGTTTTACACTGTAAAACGGAGCATTGTCAAGTTTCTGGCATGACTTAGAGAGTGCCTTTCTCCTTATAACACAACACTGGATATGAGCTGACATCTAGAAGCTCGCTGTCCAATGCTTGAAAACCATTTGAAATGAAACAAAACATATGGTTAGCTGTTACGCATGATGTTCAGCCTTGATTATTGAGCAGACATTGTGTCCACGGATACTGTACACACGGTAATTGACAGCAGGCAGTTGCATGCTTTCACTGCTATCACAGTCTTAATCCCAACCAAAACTAGTTCAAACTATTCGAGTACTATTGGAGAAAAGACATTTACAGAACCCCCCCTGGCCCAACAGACCATTAAAGTAAGTTTTGACAAGCTTTTGAGCAGGAAATATCAATTGGAGTTAGTTCACCATAGGTCATTTGTTCCAAGTCTCTGCTGTCTTTAACTAAGACTGTACACAAGAAACTTTCAGATAATGAGACTTGGAAACATCACTTATCTGAAAACTTAAAGCTGACTTGTCTATCTGAAGTCTTCAATTAGGTTGTGATGTTTTGCCAGAAAAGAGCGAAAGTACAAATCTGTTTTCAATGTGAAAGCAACACCAATTAAATATACAAGTTATTTTGGATTCATTTTATTTTTGCAGAACACAAGCTCCTTCACATCATATGCTGGCTTGTCATGTCACTCCGTGTGTGCGTGGGCGGAACGGAGAACCTAATGGGTCACGCTGCGAGTTTCCTGGCAATTAGCCCGTCGTTCATAGATTGATTTGTCTGCAAAATGGAGGTCATGTTGTGAGGCGTCAGGACGTCTCGGCCCGGAGACTGGAGCCCAGAGCACATACCGTGGTCTTCTGGTGTTCGTCGGCTCTGCTTGAACTCATATGCTTTGGCAGCCGCAGTTATTCTTTTGATGGGTTATTAGCTGTCTGCCTCCCATCCCCTGGTGTGTATGTGTCTGCATGCGTACGTCTGAAATATCTTGTTACTTCCCTTCTCCCCTTGTTATAGCCAAACACATGTATCCGCTTGATGTACAGTGGAGACAAAGGGCTTCCTACCATATAGCATAAAGTGTCTTTAATCAGCTGTCATCAGTTTACCGTATAAATCACCAGCTAAATGTCTTGATATTCTTAAGATCCATTTTCCTCTTTTGAAAGAGAACGACACTGTTTGATCATTCGCAATATTCCTAAAATAGAATAAAAAGATTAACTTGATAAGAATCATGAAATATCACCTTTGGGAATGACAAAAAAATGCTTACTTTAATATTTTTAAAGCTTTGAAGTATTAGATCTACTATTATCTCTGCTAAAATCATTGTGAAACCTTTTCAGTGTCGCCCTAATAAGCGCTTTAAAGACAAGTGACACGTCAGATTAAGGGGCGAAGCAAAGCTATTTTTTGTTGTGCGCCGCTTTAGATGGAGAGCTGAGAAATTAGCGAAGTGTTAAGATCCTGATTGGCAGCAGCCGCCGTTTCTTTATGAAACAAGCATCTGGTGAAACGTTGGACTTGAAACAGAAAAAAAAACCAGATGAATCAGACAAGAAACCATCCAAGTGAGTGCAGGCTGCCAATGTCTAACCAGACAGTCTGCAAATCCCTCCTCAGACCTGCCTACTCCCTCTCCTGTTAATTTCAAATTAATTACTCATACTCGTGGCATATGGTAATGGAAGGTTTTTTCATTATCACCTCTGAAGGTGCACTTGCCACTGTTTAGGTGAGACATCCTGGTATATCACCTGATTAATGTTCAGGGTCACTGCAGTATGCAGATAGCGGTGCCTTTTGGAAAGAAAAATACAGCATGCTGAATCTGGTATGCTGTCCAAGATACAACAAGATGAGCACGCCAAATTTCACAAGATGGATCACGGCTATGCTGCAGTCTATGTATGTACCTACGGAACATATCACGCCCGCCGTCACTTTCTCCCAGTGATTGTGGAAATGAAAACTGCGGTACAAGTCAGAGCCTGAGCCCCGGACGCCCCGGGCTGGGATTTGCTGCAAGTTATCAGACGCTGTCCGTAGTAATTCAGATTGATGAAAGATAAGGAAAACTGATTGTATGGGATGATGGACAGCTGTATCACAGATAAATCTGGCTATCTCCGACCCAGCCGAAATGACAATTGTGAGCGCAGAGCGATTTCTATTTCAGACTCTGGTAGTTATTCTGCCTCCGTCACGCATGTTAGTGAGATGTCAACTGAGAGCTGAAACTCCCGATGCTCCGCCATGCAAGCGAAGATATGTGTGAAATGATGTGAGAATTTCCAGACCAAATAACAAAATTGATATAAGTCTGAACAACACAGAGGTCTGCTCCGTCTTATGAATATGCTTGCAGAACCACAGCACTAGTTCTAAAGCACAATTCTGCAAGGATACATGATATCAGATCAAAGACAAGCTAACTGCATTATTTCACACTTCAGTCTTTGGCCTTATTTAGAATTTTTCTGTATTTGTTTTTATTCCCATTGCCAATTTCAGGAAGCCGCCCTATTGATGATCTCAGTATGCTTCTGTTCTGACACGTTGTCTTGAACAGAACATATTCAGAGAGAATCTCTTATGAAGTAAAATTATCTTTTGCACTCAGCACAAGCATATTTATTCTCTCTTTTTTGCGGACAGAGTGGGTATGAAGCAGATATTGTTATTTAGACTGTGCATGCATATGGGATGCATCAACAGCTGCAATAAGATACAGCCCGCCAAGCGTTTCACAATACATTTAGCCTGGACAGTAAAATTAGAGCTACATAACAATATCATCTCTTACAAGAACACACTGTGTTAATTCAAGAAAATGCAGATGTGAAAAAAAGTAAGCTGCATTCCTATTAAATTAATTAAGGGTTGCAGCAGTAACTAATGCATGGATATTGGAGCAGCTTCACCTATTAATGATAGTTTAAATGTTTCCCTATTATATTTAATGTTGTATAATCTGGTCATTTTAAACTTGTTAACCTCAAATATACATATGAAAAATATTAAACAACAAGTACATCCCTTTCTGATGACCAAAAATGTTTAGGATACAACCCTAACCTTTACACTTCAATAATAATTTTGTATTTTTCTGTTCCAAACTGTTCCACAAATTAACACCTTTGACTGTTATACATCTTTTTCACATTTTTAGAAGGCTAAGCTGCTCATGCTTTGCACATGGAACTGCTCTGGTGACCAGCTGGATATATTTGAATAAAATGGTAAATGGCTGCATTTACTTGCTGCTTTTATCCAGCACTTTGCAATTTGCCTGTCATTCAGCCATTCACACAAAAATGGCAGTTAGCTGCCATGCAAGCAATAAGAGCAATCTGGTGTTCAGTTTCTTTAACATAGACTCTTTAAGACGGGGACAAGACGAAGAAGTGCTCCACCTCCACCCAACATCCTGATGCTGCTCCAGCTTCTTACCAACAGTAACCGACAAATTAAGACCAGTAAATAACCGGTATTTCCCACTCCAACCAGCTCAAAGCACAACTTGGTTGTCTTGGATGGGGAATGTGCAGTGGACAAAGCAAATATAAATAAGTAGTCAATGGTGGTATATAAATATT
>JAOWBC010000182.1:21397452-21416030 GCA_028566105.1 Hypoplectrus providencianus
ATAAATTATTTTTACAAAATAAAAAATAAACATTGAGACATGAGCTGATAACTTCCCCATATCATCTTATGGGGGGGGCAAGGTTTTTCCGTGCGACCGGGGTGGGGGGCGCGTAGTTTTTCCCTTGCAAGCGGGGGATTAGGGTTACTTTCGCTTTTACTTGTCTGTCTTGTAAACGACACCGCTTTGCGGGCATATCCGTTACGCTGCAATTTGCGGCACGTTGCCAATTGGTGGCAAAGATATGACACAAGCTCAGAGGACACAGCTGTTTTAGGTTGTCAGACTCCAAAAGATTTGTGCTGTTTCCTTGCGGCACCGCAACGACGGTGAAACACACTTTACGATGCACTTTACAATGTTTGTCATCGTCTGGCTTAAAACCCAAAAACTTCCACACCGCCGAATGCGAACCTTTTTTGGGCACGAGGTCGGTTCAGGTGGGTGGTTGACTCTCACCACTACCGCTTGGGTTTTCGTCGCCATCCATTCAAACTTCCTCACCGCTGACTTTTTCCCGCTTGGCTTTCACACACTTTCCAAAACACTGAAATGCAGGCGCATCCTTCACTGAATCACGTGACAAAGTAAAGAAGCTTTACAATTGGTTAAGGGAAGAGGCAGCGGCAGTGCTGCGTTTGGGGGCAAATCTGGGAGATAATAGGGGAATCTGTTTCTGATACAGCCTCTGATATAAAATGCCTCAGAATCGATGTGTCTAGAAATGAGGTCACGTGTATGTGTGAATCGAGATCGCAATTTTTTAACGATTCATCGTGCAGCCCTAATAGGATATCTTGTCAGTGGGCCCAACCATTTGATGTCTGTGAGAAGCTGTAAACTCTCCATTGATACATACAATGTAATCCTAACAAATCAGGGGCTTAATAAAGCTGAATAGTGCAGATAAGTTATGCAGATGAAAAAAAATTAGAAGGCCATTTTCAAGAGGTCTTGACTGAACCTCATGATATCTGATCTAAAATGGGTGTGATATGCGTCCACATATGTCTCCTTTTCAGACATACCCACTTTATGCTAATCCCATGCAGTCTGAGGCAAAATCAGCGCAGTGTTTCTCATGCATGTCTTCTCAGTTTTTCTCAGATATTTTAACAATTCACAATTGTAAAATGGTAGATTCAAATATTGCTGCATACTGGGGCCAGGGAATTGCATAAATTGTGAATGGATGGACAAAAAAGCTGATATCAACTCAATTAAACTTTTAACCCCAAAGAATGTCCTACAATGTGATGACACACTTTAGAGTACACTTCTACATCATTGCAGCAAGGTGAAAAGACAACATTCTGGTGAAAATAAAGCACAGAATTTATTGTTTGTCCTTGCCCACTAACTCAAAAGACCCCCTGGCACATCAAAGCGCTTTATATTCTGCTGCTTTATAAACTCTGCTGTACTGTAACGCCACTTGACTTTCCCCTTCTGATCGACTCATAATTGAAGGGGAGGCTTTGACACTTTGTATGAAATACTTTAACTGTCATTCGTCTTTATGTGATTGACCAATTCAGTTAAAAATAATCTGACGCAATGAAGCATATCACAAATTCTTTTGAGTTTTGAATGTCAATTTGACTTATTATGTTATTATGTGTGGGCGTTGCTGTCTTCCAACGATGGATTTTTAACACATAAACATGAAATATGTAAAATAATTACTTTTCCCTGAATAGAGCACTGCCTTTTGTTTATCCTTTGGTTTTGATTCATCCTCTCCAGATCATCCTAACAAGTCTACAGCTTAGTTATTTCAGTTAAAATACAGTGCTTCTCTGCAGCCTACAATCCCATGGGACCACTCACAGGTAAAAAAATAAGCACCCTCCTTCCATCAACCTGCCAGGAGAACAAATCACCGCCTATACAGGCCCCTCTTCCCCTGCATTTCTATAGCACTACAGTAGGTAGTTGGGTACCAATAAAAGCCTGTGTTTCTGGTAGAATATGCAGGAGACATTGTATGCCTCACTGTTTATGGAGCTGTGTCCTCAGTTGAAAGTTGGCTCTCTAACAAAAGGTAGTTGTGTAATGCAGGAAGCTCGAGTCTAAAATAAGACAGTGTTTTATTGTTAAAAGCCACTTAGTAGACCATAACACAGTCTTTAACATAAATGGGATTGTTTCAGTAAAGGCACCCTTTTCTAGTTCAAGGTGTTTTGTTTCAAGGAGACAACACAGATATTGAGATCTTACAACCAATATCGTGTCTTCCTGCTTTCCATCATTCATTAACTTTGATGTCTCCACATGCTACAGTAGCGTCGCTCTGTGTATCTCAATTCACTGCCAGACCTGCTGCAGCCAAATTGGCCGGATACTCTGGGGCTTCTTTAATGAGGAGATCTCTAACTGAAAGCTGACTGCCTCCCAGTAAATGGCTTCTTAAATTATTCTGGAGCTTGTTAATCCAAAGGATCTACTGTGTGTAGGAGGAAGAGCCCTCAGAGTTCTCCATTCTCCATCGAGTGGCATGTATCAACACTCTGGGCCCTGTTTAGATGATCTATGGAGCATGGTTTAAAGGGCTTGGAACAAGTGCATTTCGGGCAGGCCCAAGTCATTTTGCTAATTACATTTTACTTGATCAGGTACAAGGGGTAAAGGGGTTGTATTAGCCTCCTAATTATTCTTAGAACAATTAATTAAACCATCAGATTGACCTATCCCATTCCATTGAAGAGCTAGCCGTGTTTATGACATTGCTATTGACATGGGAGATCATCTCCCATCCATCTGCCATCCACATGGATGAACGGTTTAAAATTATTGTTATAATTAATAACAGTATGTGTTGTTTAATAATTAGAGACTTATTTCAGTAATTGTTAAAGTTTCCCTTTATGCAGCAATGTCACTCCAGCAACTATCGCAGGGCATTTTTTAACAGCAAGACTTACAACTATATTTAGAAAGTAAACTCAAAGAAGAAAAATAACTAACCTTTAAGCCTCTGATATGATCTGTGTGGTTATGATACTGTGTCTTTGTGAAATGATCAGTCACATTTAAATTAATAGTTTCCTCATTATGATGTATTATGTAACTTACCCATAGCCTATCCACTATTAATCCTTGTTATTATTTATGAGCCAACTTACGGTGGCTGTATAAACGCAACTCCCATTATACCTGTGTGTAGGCAGAGTGTTTAAACTGCAAGAAAATACCGTACTATGGATACAGCAGACGGCAGACGGCACCACAGCAGTGCCGCAGCGATGCTGTCAGCTCCGGAGCGGCTGCAGCGAGGCAGCTGTCACCAATGCTCCTGCAGGCCGTGTAGCCGAAGATTGAAATAAGGCCCTCAGCATTATATTTCTTCCCACTTAAAAAAGTTTTAAAGATCCCTTTATTCAATCCCAACATCGTCGATAAAACCTCTGTTAAAGTTAATGACAGAGCCTTTTCTAAAGTGTTAATTACAACTGTGTCAAAGAAGGCCTGACAGCAGTTTAAGTATCCAGTCCCATCTGAATGAAACAATTATGCCATTTTCGAAAAATACAAGTGCAACAACAATTAAATCCAGTTGTGGCATTCAAGAAAGCAATGTAATTATATAGCATTTAGTGAAAGAGATAGTGGTATGTGGCAGCACAAGAACTGGATGACATGCAGACTATTCCCTGCCAGACTAAAAGAGAACTTTATTCAGTCCTTTACTTTGTACTGTGGAATGAACTTCACTTTATTTATCAAACAGACAGTTTTAACCTAATACGACCCCTTAAAAATGCTTGTTTTAAGGAGGTGATCGTGACATTTTAGTTGCCCCTATATATGTATGTGATCAGAGGCTCGTAAAATGAAAAGGATTTTAGGTGAAAGGCCCAGAACAAGATTAAAAAGTCCCCTCAGGGCATCTGACAGTGGACCCCTTGTGAGCTCCTGTCATTAACATCCTTCCTGAAAAGCTGAGCGCATTATATAATGTGTCAGTCATAATTTCGTTTTTAATCCACCTTTACCATGAAGTGCAATGTGTTCCGTTTCTACATTTATAATTTGACATCTTAGCACTTAATAAATGTGCAACTACCTTCAATTAGCTCAATTTGTTAAATAAAAAACATATTTATTATGTAGCAGTCAAAGACTCCTGAAAATGTCCCATGTCGCCTTTTTTCCTTCCTGTAAAGCCAAGTAAACTGGTTTCAACTGTTTTATGACTCATCCTGCACTCAAAGGTGTTCACAAAAAAAAAAAAAAATCCAATCAAATGGCACTATTGGCAATAAACTAGCCACAAAGGTTATATAAAGCATACTTCCCTATTTTTGGGTGGTCATGAGGCTAACAGAGTGACGAGAAGTGAAACAGAAAGACGTGTTTGGATACCAGAATCTATCTTATCTATCTTCATAGGGTCTATTTTAGGAGGGCTTTCAGCCGACTGTGTTTCAGACCATTGTGGGCAGCTGAGTGGGGAGTTCTTCGCTGCTTATGGTATAGAGATACTGGGAGGCCTGGCACCGTTCGTCTGCATGTGCTGCCCACACTGCAGTGATGCGAAGCGGGTTGCAAGTCCACAAAGTATCACTGACATGTCTTGCTCGTCTTTCTCCAATATACGTTTTGCAGAGACCTTAACAACTTCTGGACTGGACTGGATAGCTATGAACTTTGGTACTGACATCAGCAATTCTCCTACATGCATCCTTCAGTTGATTTTTTTAGGGCTACCTAAAAAAAAGAAATAATAAGAAAAACTGTGATTTTTAGTTTCATGAGCAGATTGAGGACTTTCACTTGCACATAGGGAGAGCTACAAACCAAAGTGAGCCTGAAAAGGATTATTATTATTATCCTTATTGCTATCTACAGTGTTTCTCCTGCCATTACATTAGGAGGACTGCCTCCAACAGCATGTGCTTTCTGTCTGTACTTGGTCACCTATCTACAGTTCTACTTAGCTTGCGAATCGCAACAAGCAGAGGTCCACCCTGATGCACACACAGACCGGTGTGACCAGGGGACAGAGAGTGCGTGTCGGGAAATACATCACATCAACGACCAAAATCACATTCTGTTGTACTGAGCAGTGCCACAAAGCCACATGGTGTGTATTTAAAGCATGTGTGTTTAATTCCCTCTGATAAATTATAATTGTGCCCCACGGTGGCGTAGTGGTTAGCACTCATGCCTTACAGCAAGAGTGCTCAGGGCGGGGGATTGTGAGTTTGAATCCACGAGTACTTCTGTATGGAGTTTGCAGGTTCTCCCCGTGGGTGCGTGGGTTTACTCCAGGTGCTCCAGTTTCCTGCCACAGTCCAAAAACCTGCACGTTAGGTGAATTGGTCACTCTAAATTGTCCGTAGGTGTGAATGAGTGAGTGTGGTTGTTTGTTAGTCTGTCCTGCAACAGGCCGGCCACCTGTCCTGGGTGTACCCTGCCTCCGGCCCCAAGCCGGCTGAGATAGGCACAGCCTCCCCGTGACCCAGGAACACCTGGATAAAGCGGTTAAGATAATGAATTGTAATTGTGTAAACTTTCTCTTTTTCTTTTTCAGATGAAACTTTTGTCCTCTTTGTCCTCTCCATCTTTATCTAGAAACCACTGTGTGCATTCCGTCCCATACAGGTCTCCTATGTATGAAAAAGAAGAAAAGGAACATCCCTGCTTGTGGGTAAGCACACTGATGTAGCATTTTGTTAAAGTTGAAGCTTGATTATTTTGTTGCCAGTGAAACAAATCCCTAACAAATTGCTGTACTAATAGAGCTGAGCTTATATGATAAGGAATAGCCTTTTAGGATCAATCACCATATACTTCACAATCGCATTCAACTCAAGACATGTGTTGATAACCAAAAGTACTGAATAAGCTGCGCAAACTGCTGTGTAATTTAAAATTAGATGGATATAAAAATGTTTTTGGATGATGTTAAAACTAACAGGTGCACAGAATTGACTTTAACAGCATGGACTCACACCACAGTAGGCCAAAGTAGCATAAGCACCATTACATGTGGTATATTGGACCATTGAATCCCAATTGATTAAAAGGCTATGAACCATCTGCCACCTTTTGAAGGCTGCACAAAGAGATTGATGATGTTTATCATGTTTCTATAAAACTCCAGAGGTGGCTTCAGAGCCAGCTCATAACTGGCCTGTAAATCGATATCTGTACGACAGACAAGGCAAAGCTGATGGAGGCATGATTTCTGTCCAATGTGCGTGTGTGTGTGTGTGTGTGTGTGTGTGTGAGAGAGAGTGAGTGTGTGTGTTTGGTTTTGCTCTGGTCTGAAATTGAAGCATCTGCTACCAAGCGAACCCATTCCAAGTGTGGAAATAGGTTTCAAACAAACCAATAAGTTAGCTGAAAATGAAGTAGCCGACTGCAGGAACATTCAAAATAAATAAATAAGGAAGGATTCAAATTTGGTTTCCACATGCGGCAGCTTAATTCTGGTCTGGTTCTGTGCTATGTCAAACAATTTAGGGGAATTTTTCGCTGCATACATAGTGCACGCCTCCGGTGTGCCTTCATTCTTTAAACTAATTCTAATCACTTACACAACTGTTCAGCAGACCATTTATCCACATTAAATCTTCACCATTTCACACAGATAAAGCCCTTTAATTTTACTTGCAGTGAATCATTGTTGATTACTTTAGAACCCTGTGTTTCTAAGATAAGAACCACACTTACCGTTTCAAAATACACATACTATAAATCTTGTCCTTCCCCATTGCTCTTATCTGTCTTATTTATCAAATCTTTATCAATCTTTATCTCCCTTTTCCTTGCCTTTTATAAACTACCTCTAATGCACTAATTAATTAAATTTCTCAGCAGCTACTAGTGTGCAGGATGTATTATAAATGGAGTACAGACGAAGGACAAACTAAAACAGTACAGGCTGCACTTGCCTCGCTGCCAGTGTTATCTTTAAACATCTTAACGGATGCTCTGATTGGAAAATGTTTTGCACACATCCCAAATTGTTTTAATTAACAGATTGCATGATACCAAACATATCAATTTGGAATAATGATTTGTTGGTGCATGTATACGTGGCAAGCAACCATCTACCTCAGCTGGAAACTGAGAATAAGAACAGCGACCTCCAACCTCATTCCAAGTGAACATTTTAGAGATGGCAATTAGCAAGGAAGCGATCCGTCTCAACAGTCCTGCTTATATACAGTGGTCTAAGTTCACAGTAGAACTGTAGAAAAACCTAGGCCTTTCAACAACTTCCACTAAAAGTTTTTTTGTGTTTTAACTAAAACAAAAAGCCCACTGCTTCTAGGCATGTACACGTCAATCTATAATTCAACACATAAGGTTATTATGTGTATCAGTGTGCCTAATTGCACTATGAAAATAACTGGTCTCCCCTAAAAAATATATGGTGGGTAGTTGCCTGCTTGCAGCACAAAAAGATAGAGTGAAAATCATTCATATATCATTATGGATTGACTTGCCACACAGAGTTGGATTAAAAAACTCAACGCTTAGCTTTGTCTCTCATATGCAAGTATTTATGCTTCATCAGTAGTCAAAAATGTAATTGGCTGCAATGTGTATACTGGTTGTATTTTAATATAAAACATAAAAAAAAAAAACAGTTTAATTTGAACCAGAGATGTGCAGCAGCAGTAAACGCCTCATTGCTCGTTCAAAAAAATATATTTATAAAAACCGTTAATTCACACTGGGCAAAAAAGTAGCCAGTCCTCCTCAATGATACTCTGATGAAGTTACTTGAAATATTAATATATTTCAATATTAATCTGCTTGTGAACTTAAACATTAAAATGCCATATGATGGTCCTAGTGTTAATTAGAGGGAGTGGAATGTAAAAGCTTTAATCAAAGTGCAGCTTTAAAATGCTGTTAATCGCATGAGTAAATGGATTTGATTCTACCAGACGTTTCCACCTTAAGATTTCAGACCAATCTAAATCTGTAAGTGTCTAAAACTGACCTGCTGTCTGATGGATGAAATCTATCCTTTTGATAAAGAGATTATGTATACGGCATCAGATTTTCTGCCTCTCAAACTCAAAAGTAATCTCCCGAAGCCTCTACTGCAATCCCTGTTTAGACCTAATACCACTAGTACCAATCAATCAGAGTGCGCATGGTGATTTGGATATGCATCAATCTCAAAGAAGTTCTGACTCCTCATGTTTTAAAAATTTGTGACCTTTCTGTAAGCTGCAAAGAGCGGCCTGAAGTTAACTACAAGGATATTAAAAGAATGTCACAGTGAGAACAATAAGATAGCTTTCTTCCTTCTGCACATTTTCCCTTCTGTCTGGCAATTTTATTAAAAAAGGCCTCTATTTTTCATTATTTTCAAAACGGATCCGCTGTTCAAAGAAATGTGATTACTTTCCACCATCCAATGACCCGGTGAAGCAAAAATGTTTCTTTTTTCCACAGAAACGTAAGCAGCAAATTACAGAGCAGGATGATCAGACGTTATGCTCATGTATAAAAAAAACATAACTCTCTCTGCTTCTCGTCTTCAGATAAAACATCAAAGTTGTGAAGCTCTGCAAACTTTTTGAAGTAGTGTGTGGCTGTTTCTAACTCGGGGGGTGATAGCCCTGCACCAATCCGAAGTGACACGGCTCATTTCACTCAAGACAAGCGAATGGATTTGGAACAAGGCACAAAGTGTCCCAAAAAGTTTGAAAGTGCACCGAAAAGACAGACCACTATCAAGGCTTACGAAGGTGGCATTGCCCTTGTTCCAGAGCTAATTTTATCAGATGTACTACCATGGTCAGGAAGCATTTTATTTTATTTGCCGGGCAAATGTGCCACCCGTGAGGCAGACAAATGAGCGCAATGCACTTTGTGGAGAACAACATCATTGACCCTGCACTCCCTCACAGCTATAGATTTTCCTCCAATGCAAGCCCCATATCCACGAGGGCACAAACAAGGCCCAGCCAATGATTAATTCAAGCACTTTGGTTCCTGTTAAGGTATTAATCTATTGGGGCACCTTGCCAGAGTATTTCATGTCACAAAATGACTCTACTATTTGTGCCCCCTTCCAAAATTGAGTCATTATCTATGGTTTACAACATCCAACAGTACTCTGCTTGTCCTGTGTGGTTAGTGTGCGCGAGTTGAAAATATTTCGGCACAAAATCTGCTTTCCACCTGGCGTGTGTGTTCCTTCAATATGTCTCTGGGATGGATTTCTGCAAGACAGGAACACCATCAGGTGGAGAAATAAGGCTCAGAAGCTACACTGTGTAATATAAAGGCAGCACACAGAGGGGCTGGCTCCGGTAATGGTTCATGCTGACACACACAAGCAGGGGATGGTCACTTAAAAGTTCAGCCCTGTGGCAGTTTGCAAAAAAATGATGTTGGGCTGCTCGGTTATGAAGCTGCTCATTGCTGTTCTCTGGTTCAATACGACTAAAAACTGCTACAGAGAAATACAGCTGTTGTCTTTATTCCTCCCCATGTCCCTGATGATGCAACTGTAAAGGAATTCATTGTTGTTGCATATATATGTATATGCATGTATATGTAACAATAAATGATTTTTTTGTTAAGTGATGACTTTTTAAAACACAACACCCAATCATACATACATCAATAACAGATGGCCTAATTTCCCCTTATTTATATGATATATGAGAGAGAGGAGACCAGTTTAAACATTTGTAGTTCAATGCCTCAAGATGATTAATCATTCAAATGAAGTACACACAGTGATACAAGGGGCTTGTCTATGGGACACTATGTACCTCAACTTGTGGATTTACTGGACTAATCCATTAAGTGCTGTGTAATGATTCATTCAGTTTACAGACATCTTAAGGCAATAAACAGAGTCACATAGCATGAAGCACATTATGTAGTACAAACACCAAGGTAACCTTGTCCCACATCGCTTGCACATCCAGAAAATAAAGGAGATTAACTTAAAACCCAACATGCATCTTTGGACCTTTTAATAACCATATCCCTGACATGAGCTCAGTGTTTTTCACTGTCTTAAAATGTGCAAGCTATTAAACACAGCTGCTGCAGACATTTTTTAGTAAATAATAATAAATGCATACATATGCGCATATATATTAGGAGCAAATCAATCTACTGTAGAGCCCAGAATTGTAGAAAAATGTTTTGACCCTGCAGATGAACTCCCAGTAGCTGGGAAAGGTTTTAAACAGTCATTTTAGTTCCAGCAGTATAACAGTTTCCTTAGTGCAAAAACACTTGAATAGGTGATTTTATAAGGTGCCGAGCATGACCTGCAAGCCTGCATTATTCTAGTATATTTCAAATTAACAGGAATCACAAAGGGAAATTACCAGCTTTATGTAACCCATGTGATGAAACTGTGGACCTTTCACCAGCACAGAGCCATTTTCTTTGCAGCATTTATTCTGGAGTGTGGCATGATTTAGTTATCAGATGAGAGATGAGTTAATCTCAGTACCATAGACAATAGACAAAAAAGCCAGGTCATGTGAGGGGTAATTTAGGCAACAGAGGTAATTTATGCTTGTATTAAAAGGAGTGGACTAAGACGCTGTGTCATAACCCACCGGTTTTAAGTCTGACAAATTGATTTAGTCATTTTTTCCCGTGGCTATATTGTTGTTTTGCAACCAGCACTGGGCAGAACGGATCATCAGATGACGCTAGTGCTAGCTCTCCTATTATTTTAGCAAGCGGAAAACACTGTATGAATAAACAGCTGACTATTTGGAGTGTCTTTACGTCCAACTGAACACTGAACAAAACATTGTTCAATGACTAAAATGTTAAAATTTTACAGCAACACAAAACATTCTAAGAAAAAAAAAAAAAAGTTAGTTTAATGTGGTAACTGTCAATCACAAGGTAGAATTACTCTAAATGCTGCGCTATGCTCTATTCAGTTTTATCATCTATTTTACTCCATATATGCCCATTATTTATAAAAGTCCCATCGTGCCGGATTGAGGAAGACTTGAAACTAGCATTCAGGTATCACCATAGATACGGGGACATTAAGCTAGATTGGTATGCCTGATTATAGCTTCACAGGACCATGTCACAGAAATGAAGCCTTCCTGGTTAAATCACCTATATTAATAAACATTCTCCTGAAAAGATCAATTATGTAATCCACTGCAGCTCGTATCATGCGCAATTAAATATGGCATGCACTTCCTGTATAAAAAAGAATATATCTATGTAGCACAGATGCACTGGACCATTACCCATTCTATAACAATGCATTATAGTGTGCACTTGCCAGTTCCCAGACCTGTAATTAAAGCTTTATGGCCATGATAGCGTTGACCCCACAGAAGCTGAGAGTGCCGTCTCCTCTTGACAGCTATAAATTTAGTGCAGAGTCAAAGGGGTCGCTGTCAACAGTCTGCTTTTCATGGTTCTCATTATTCCCAATGCCAAGTAAGGGACGCTGGACAGCCAGTAGAAGGTTAAATGAGCAGCATCACTATTAATACCACGAGGCCCCGAGACTAAAATTGGACTTATCCTCTACCAGACATGCTGCTATTTTTTATTTTTTTTTTATTATTATTATTTTTTTACAAGATTGAGAGTGCCATTCATCCACGGCTACAGAAATATCCTGCAGTTTCATTTTGAATGTTTAACACAACGCTGTCTGAGATAAGTGGGCCATGTGTCATAATTAGCCCCTCCCGGTGAGTATACTATTAGAGGCGTACGCGTTGGTTTTTGTCCTGAAAGGAACAAATAATAATGATAGAATAATGATATTGAAGTTCAGTGCTTAATTTTATTCTGTCTTTCCAAAAGTCTGGAGGCCCATTAAGTGCTGGGCGGATTGGCCCATTTCTCAGATGAAAAGCTAGGTTAAAAGCGGGGCTTGCTTAGTTTTCCTTAAACATTTGTATCACAGCCAACATGTTTGTTAGATTCATCCTCGCCTCTTTAAACATGTACAGAAGGGCTGTTTCCTCAGGTGACGTGACAGATGGAAGTTGCTAATTACTTCACTTTCATCCTTCATTCTTTAACGCTGGATGAAAAAAAAAAAAAAATCATGTACTGCTTGCAGAACTTGTCAGGCACATATATTCATATGGTCGACTTAAACCAAGTTGATGACAATTAACTCAATGATATCAATAAAATGTGAATAAAATTTCACCTGGGAGAAATCTTTTGTTGTCATTTTGTGTTGCTGAGAAATGAAAGGTACTGGTTTGTGCTTTTTTGTTGTTTTTTTTTTTATGGCTGTTGTAGTCAAACAGTCCCTGAGTCAGATGATATGGATGACAGATGAACTGGCAGCTTTGAAGGCCAGGGTCTATCTGCAGTCAATGGTTTCAAAAGCAGAATATTTCAATAATAATTCAATTAAAAAAATTACAAAAATATTTAGAGTTTATAGACTTTATTTGTTCTAGTGTGTAGAGAGTAACTGACAGTGAACAACATTGATTTGCCAATTACCAACATCCCCAGCATGGTGGCTCAGTTGTTACCACAGGTACCTAATAGAAACCAAGATGGAAAGCTATCAGATTTGAATCTGACAAAAATATTTTCCAAAGCAAAAAGGTAGGAAACATGTTTCAAAGCATCTAAATAGCTTCTGATCAACCGTATTACCAGTCAAAAAGAAATGAAAGAGTGTCTGCTGTTCACTCTGATGGATCAAACACGTTCAAGCCTGCGGAAGTTTGTTTTCATACTGTACTGAAGTGAATAATGGCTCAACATGTACTGTCAGCTTCAACGATTATCCTGTTCTGTAGATAACTAAAGCAGGAGAATAAATAAACACTTTGAGATTTAAAAAGAAGAAGCTTCTCACAAATGATTTAAATCACTACATTTCAGGCTACTGCTGTCATTTCTTTTCCCATAATACGATCACTATTTGAAACTGTTTGACATGGAAATTAAACAGCATTAAAATCATGAAAATAATGAAAAAAAAAAAAATGCAGCCTATTTACCTACTTTCATGTAAATTTAACATACTATGTGTGACGCCCCCTACTGTTAAACCGTAGACTGTGTGAAGTAATTCGGAGTCTTAGTATATGTCTCTTTGGAACATCTGGCCCCAATGTTCTTAAATGATAAATATGAGGTCTTGGTATTGATTTGCTCATGCTCTCAGACCATCTTTGGCACTCATCCTCATTTCTTGGTTGTAATGGCTTGTTTTCATTGTCGATAGTTTGTTCTTTCTTGTTTTCTCCTTTCGCTTCATTACAGGCATATTGTCTGTGGTGTGAGGACAACAGGGCTACTTTAGTTTAGTTTACATTGTGTGACACACACAACAACATTCCTACACCACTGATTTCACTCTTCACTGTCACAACCCATGTTTAGTTGATATTTAGTTCAACCTTTAATTTTATATGCTCATCTTAATAACTTTTGATGAGTTTTGAACATGCTGTTAACCCTTGTTTCGTCACGGACCAAGGTCAAGGTCGTGCCAGATGCCTCTATATGGCTTACAGAAGCAAAAAAAGACCATCATGTTAGATATTATTCTTTTGGTTATAGCTATTCTTAATACCTGCCACAGTACCACCAGGTTGCATTGTGAACAAATCAGAAGAAATCATGCACAAGTTTCCAGAACCTCTCTGAGCTCAGACTCCAGAGGGACCTCTGGCAGTGACCAGCTCGCTGTGGATGGACTCTAATCCGGCTTCACACATGCCACTTTGTGTGTCTTGCTGAAGGGAAGGGAGGCCCAGAAAAAGCAAACAGGAAAAACCAGGGCAGACCGTCGGACCCCGCAGCAGCACAATGAGAGGTTCTCTAACACCAGTCTGGTGCACTCGCTTTTGTCCAAAGCCAAATGAACACACACTGGAACTTCTTTGTAGCTGCTTTAACATTCTTCAAAATTTTCACTCCATCTGCCATCTTAGTCAAAAACACATAGCTGCTATTTATACTTTGACACATAATGCAACACCCATAATCACACACAGGTATGCAAATAAAATCACATGTAGAAAAAATTTACACTGATGCATGAGTCACAGCTTTGGGAAGAGTGCAATACATAGGAGATTACCTGTACTTTGCGCTGAAAATGTTTTAGACCCAGGTTAAATAGGTCTCAATAAAGTCAAATTGTGCCTTGATATGAAATTATATCACAGTAAACGCTTTTGCTACACAAGTAAAGACATGCAGAGGGACACAATCTGTGTTGGAAGAGAAAACAGATATTTTGAAATTAGATTGCAGATTGAACTTAAACTAATACTCCTGGGTAACTGTTAATATCTGGATGGGAGCCGCCTGGCAACAGTAAATCACTTCAGGAGCCACCAATAATTGTCTGTCCAGAGAGCGATACTTTCAATATCCAATATTATTTGCCCCACTTCCACACCTGTCAATTACAATTTGAGAAGAATATTCCCTGCAAATTGAGCTCAGATTTTTGTCCGCTGAGTATCAGCTGTCACCTGCCACACCTATTCAGATTCTCTTCTTCCCATTTATCAAGTCAATGAAAAAACAATTTGGGATAAACTGAAACATTGGCATGGCTCAGTTGGTGCATTTAATGGGTCCAAAATAGTCCTAATAGAGGTATCTCTGCTCATCACACACACACACTCGCACACACAGACACACACACACACACACACACACACACACACACACTCGCTCAGATATGCCTGTCTTGTTGTGCTGTTCGTTTTTCTCTGTTCGGGTTTTGGTCAGTGATCCTGACAGTGACCCGGCTCATCTTCCTCAAGCAGCTTTTATATTGAGTTTGAACCTCTGTGCACTCTTCACTTCACTGACTTGAAGGTTAGCCACCTGTGCTTGTCAGTTGTCTTAACTAAGCCATTAGCTGTTTGGTGAGGCCATCATTTAATGTTCTGTTTCTGCAACTCAGAATCAGAGAGTCCCCACCCATGTGCCCCTCATAGCACTGAATACTGACTACATCTGAGTGAGCTTGTCACATGACCTTCACGTGTCCCGAGGGAGCATCTGGTATCTTTTTATGTGTTTGGTTTTGAGGGAATGAAGAGTTTTTGTCACTAACTATCAGTATCAGAGATCAGCTCTGGGGAGAGGTAGCCCGAAAGAACCTCTGAAAAACAGACACTGGGTATGTTTAGGGCTTTGTAAAAGAAGCCTGCTGGGAAGGTGAAAAGGATAACCCAAGTGAAAATACAAGAGTACAGAATCCAGGGGTTGTATACCTGACTGAAACAAGCAATTAAAAAACTTCAGTGTGTCTATCAATAGAGAAAGGACTCCCTCCTGTGTAACCTTAGACATACACCGCAAGGAGGTTGATTTTCTCCCAGTCCTGAGAAGGCTTGGTTTAGAAGGCAATATGAGCCTCACTGCAAAATATGGAAGTGATCTATGATTAAAAATGAGACTCAGAGAAAAGGTCATGAAGAAAAAAGCTTTTTTTTTTTTAAAAAAAAGAAGAAAGGCCCTTGAAAGGCAGCAAATATTGTAGGAACTGCAGAACAATGTGAGTCATTTGATTAAAAAAAGATCAGGCTTTAGATGTGTCCCCTGGAGTCCTCAGTGAAAGGCTGATAAGCTGGAAGGTACACGCACATCAGAAAAGCATTTGTTGCTTTGGCTTCCTGATTCCATGTTCGACAACATGATTCATGCACTTAAGGGAGTTTGGGCTGTATGCTCAGTGGCTTTCGTAAATATGGACCAGGTGTGTGCCGGCGGAACACACAGGACATTGTATGTATAGAAGGAATTCACTTATTATTTGTTGCTGTGGAGGTACCTCATGCTTTAAATTAGGTCTGTCAATTAATTAAAACATTTAATTGTGATTAATCCCTTGATTGTCCATAGCGAATCGCAAATGTTTAAGCTGTTCAAAATAAAGAGATTTTCAAAATATGTAATATTCTTATCAACATGTCCATGGATAAATACGCTTGCTTTAGGCAAATATGTGTGGATTTATTAATAGAATTCAATTAACAACACAGTAGTTAAAGTGCTACACACACATTCGTAGAGTTATGTCTAGTAACTATACTTCTAGTAACTGTAATAAAAAAAAAATTAAAAAAAATGTAATAGCTGAGTGAAGCCCATTCATGTCCAGTGAGTGAACTCCTGCTCCACTACTGTGGTCATGCTGTGTATTTTGGATATTTAGTTGTGAGTGTAGAGGAGCAGTTGAATGTGATCTGGATTATTTTATGCAGACCCTTGCCCTCAACAATGTTAATTGCTGGTACTGCGAGCTAGATGCTGTGGGGCTTCCAGGAGTGTCTGCATTAGCTGTGTGCTTGGCTTGCAAATGGAATTTGAAACTAGATGTATTCTGGTGCTAACGCAATTCATTGACAGTAACTGCAAATTACTTTGGTCTTGTCAAACAACCCATCTGACAGGCCTTTGTATTGGAATATGCCATTTAAAGTATTTATGCCTGCTAGTTGCCATCCAAATTTGGCCAAAAGGTTTATGAGAACACAACTTGTGTTAATGCAAACAAATAATTAGTATAAATATTCATTCAGTTCAACTTAACACAACTTAAGACAGAAATGCTTAGTTCCTAGCATATTTCTAATGTATTTCATGCTCAGATTGTAGACATTGACTGCATTTTTTCTAAATTCTTGATCAATGTAACCTTTTAGCTTTTTCTCACATCTGGATGAAAAGTGTTCTTTTAACAGCTCGCCTTTAACCCTCAACTTGATATTCTCTAGCATTTTTACCAAATGATAATTATATTCTATATCTTCCTTATGGCTCACTGCACTTGGAGCCAACCATTAGGCTTTGGTCTGAGTGCCAAGACGGTAAGAATGTGAGCGTTAAAGGTTATGAGGTAGCCTACACGTAGAAATGAATTAGATCCTGTCAGGCTTATGGGCTTATTATTTAGACTTGGTTACCGTCCACCCTCATGCTGAAAACCGTCAAAGGTTAATCACATCAAGGTGAATCAGGATGCGTTGCTAGGCAGAGGGAAATAACAGTAAGCAGGATGATAACCAGCATCCGGCTGAAAAAAAGTCTGAATTAAAAGGCAACTCCTTATCAAGCAGCATAGCCTGCTAATCCTCAGTTTTTTTTTAATACTTTATGAGTCATCGAAAGATCAAGAAGAAACCCTCAAATATTACCACGACCATGCCCTTAATTTCATATATGACAAACCATTTGGATATATTCACAAACAACAACTTGACTATGATGAGATAAGACTGACACAAACAACAAAGGTCTTTACATCATATTAACCCTAAAAAAAAAAAAAACGTTTCATGGCAATACTGACATCATTCAATCTAAAAATAAATAAATAAATAACTTAAAAAAATATCAGATGAATCCTTGCTGATGTATTCCTGTTTGGTTATATACTGAGTGATAAAACAGCAACATTACTGGCCCCTACTGTCGTAGTAAATCACATAAAAATGTACTCTGTGAAGTCCACAGATTGATTTGCCCTCTACAAAGGAATCCAAAGACAGGAATCAAAATATATGGGTCAAACTCAACACTGACCTCCTCAATTATACATCATCTTGTCTCTTGAGTAGTGTGGAGCTGGTACTTCAGCTTCTCTCTCAACGCTCTCAGTGAATGTAGCAGCACTGAGCGGAGTAATGAAAGCACACAGCAGAGAGGCACATCGCTTTGTAAAAAGTGCCTTGAAGGCAAAATAGTAACTTCTTTCCTGCACAGATGAATAATGTAGTAATCAGTGTAATGTTGCACAATAACTGATAGTCACTTAATTCACAGGGATTTTTAAGTCAAAAAGAGATATTAACACATGAATACACAGTTGTGTATAATAGCTAACGTGGTCTTGTTATTTTATAGATGAAACTTTCATATTACAGTCCATCACCAATTTTATAAAGCTCAATTAAACTGAAAAGCACAGCCAACCTATTCAATTTAGTTTGCAAGTTTGCTTTTAGTTATTTAAAAAAAATGCTGTATGTTAAGTAGTTTAAGAGCTCATTCAGGTAAGGAACAGTGTGGATAGAAAAATCAGAATTATGATTTGGTGTCAACAATGTTGACGTTTCTGCAAGATTTACATTATGGGCTAATAGACTGTGAGCGTTTCTGTTCAGTAGGGCTGTTATTGTCAAGAAACTTGTATACAGCAGCTCATTTCCAAGTCATGTCAAGTAAAAAAAAACAAGAAACAAACACTAATATGAAATGGCTACTGTACTCATATCATCACACATTAATGAAATTGTGTTTTTTGAATCTCAGCTTTGCAGTTATATGCACATTCACAATCTATTTAGGAAATCCAGTATGTACTGGAAAGCAAGAAGCAAGAAGCAGAAATAACACATCAGTACTGCATAGAAAAGACTGCATGGTTTGCATCCCAAACTACATGGAATTCCAATAACCTGTACAGGTATGTGAGGAGACTCATGGGTACCAACAGAACCAGTTCCCATCCAGTATCCCTCTGCAGTTTAGTTTGGTTAAGTTTAGTTTAGTTTAGTTTAGTGCAAGGGCGCAATAGTTGTAGATGGTAATAACAATTACTATGTTAATATTGCATTCAGATTTTATACATATACATATATATA
>JAOWBC010000182.1:21420967-21431777 GCA_028566105.1 Hypoplectrus providencianus
ATATATATATATATATATATATATATAAGAAAACCTTAGTTACTACATAAGTATTAAATATTAAAACAATAGCACCAGTTAAGATATGAAAATGCAATCAATATACAGCTTCAATATAATGTATATGTTGTCATCATCTTTATGTTAAGGCCTTGTATCTTATTTGACTGTGACTGTGCGACTGTGTCGTTTGAAAAAAATAAGATAAAATGAGACATTTGATTGCATTTTTTAAAGCTATCAAATTATCCAGCAGTTTGAAATGATTGGGTGCTTCCTTGTTTATGGTACATCTGATAAAACAGCCTGAGCTGATGATCGTTGGGCAGTATCAACAGTTTGCGTTACATTTTCCAGACTGTGAAACAACTTCCCAGTGTGCCAGTCAAAGGAAGTTGTTTATTTGGACACAGATGATGGTGAGTACCCAGGAGAAAGGTCAAAGCTTTTACTATTATGGGATAACATTCTTCCAGAAAGAGAGACAGAGAGAGAGAGAGAAAAGGGGAAAACAGCCTGGTTCAGGTGAACCATTTCTGATAAACAAGAAAAGCTTTCTGTTAAATTGGCTTTATTGATTTTCTAAAGTTAAATTGTGGATGTCAGAAATGTTTTACAACAGCTGCTTGGCTTTTCCTCCTGTCGGACTTCCATTTATTATCTAAGCAGTAGCGCCACAGAATTTCTCTGGGTGACAATGTGGTGATAATCCACAGGTTGGAAAAGTGGCCTTATTACTACACACTTGTACGCTGAATGGAAAAACAATATGAGGCTGTTCTATATGGAACATCTGGTAGCTGTCTCTTTAAGAGAGTTTATTCGAAAACCAACTAAGTAGCTTTGTTGTATTTCTGGCATACAAATCTAAATGGCTGATTTGGTCTGAGGCCTGTTAACGATTACCTGCACTGTGCCAAAAGACTTTTACGGACCGCTTTGAATTTCTCCTGTGCACTGTATTCCATCAGTCTGTGGTAGCTTTTGTCACATACTGCCGGCCTCACTGAAACACTCGAGATACTCTACATGATTAGATGTATTGTAAAAGCTTATATAAAGGCTGCCTAACACTCTTGTCTCTCCTCACACTGACTGTCCACATGTTCTTGGTTCAAGCATACATCTGATTGCTCCACCTCAGCTTCATAGAAGTAGAAGCAGTGTTTAACTGATTTGTACGGTTTACCTAGTAATACTAATGAGCATGATATGGTTTCAGTAAATTAAGTACTGTTAAACTGTAGTCCAAAATTAGACAGGCTAAAGTTAGCGGCTTATGTGATATTTAATAGAATGTTAGCCATCAGCCGGCCAATTTTGGACACTGTGATGTTATCTACTTTTGCTGAAAGCTAATGGTACAGCTCACATGTGAACGACTGGCTAACGTTAGCGGCTAACGGTTAGCCTGACATCATAAAGCACTCTTTTCTGAATGGCTGCTTCTAAAAAAAAGCCTCAGACAGACAGCAGAGTAGCGGGGGGTGAGGGGTGTGCTTCTCCTCTGCTTCCGTTGTAACTTTACTTCCACTGTGAATCTTTTGCATTCTTGTTGCGGCTCTTTTGCATTTATGTTGCAGCTATTGGTATTTGTGCTTTTTTCTTTTGCAAAGCGTTTTGAATTTGCAAATCGCCTGACACTTCCCAGCCACCTTAGTTCTGAATGTGAGGCGGGCTGTTATACAAGTTGTTATGCTGGGAAGAGTAACAGCATTCTCAGGTGGTTTCCCTTTGGATGAAGATAACTAGAATGACCTCCTCTTGGTTGTTTGGCTTCACCAGCCAGCCATGATGGAAAGAACTCAATGTTTGTTCGGACTCATAAGAAGACCTAATAATAAAAAAAATCCTCATTCACCACATTTCAGTGTAGATGCACAAGATTTCAGTCACCTCTTCAGGATCCAACAAAATTGAAAATATGGCAACAATCTCCTCTACTGTTTGGAATTAAGGTGTTTTTTTTGCAGAATATTATCATAGTGAAAATCACATTTTGTAAATAATTTATTATCTTATTAGACAGTTGTGTGAAATGTCACCAAAATACACGTTTTGTGCAGTTGCAGTGGCCATGATCACTCAAATCTAATCAGTCAATAATTAAGTAACTGTTTCTTGCAAATTTGAATAAATAAAATTTGTGAGACCACAGCGATCCTCACCTGTGTCTGCTAAAATTGAGTCCCAATCAATATCTGTGGCAAATTAAATTCCATGCAAATGTTCCTCAGATGTTTCGCTTGTGACGATGGATAAACATGACAGTGACTTTGACCTTTTAAAAATCAAGTTCATCCTTGAGTCCAATCAGATGTTTGTGCCAAACCTGAACGAGATTAGATGTGAATGTTGACATAAATGGGAAAGAAAGGCAGACGGACAACCTGACTACATAATATCTCCAGCCACAGCTGTTCCGGGTGCTGAGGCATAAAAGCATATCACAGTAAAATGCTGGTCCTTTGGTGTCCAGTTTTTGAAAACTCATCTTATTTATGATTATTGATTTTACTTCTCAAGATCACATTATAATTTTACATTAAGCAAACATGTGGGATGTTCTACTTTTTACTGAACCAGCTGAAACATTAAACAAATACACTGAATGATGCAAAAGTTAAACATGCAATTAAGATCCATTCATCTAGCTTATTTAATATTTCACAACAGCAAGAATTCAGAAGAAGAACATGACTCTCAAATGTGATTAACAGTGGAGAACAGGAGGGATCAATGTGAAGCAAATCAATTCATTACAGCCAGTGGTTTCAGCCACTTATTTGTCTAATGTGGTATGACATTCTTCCCAGATGACTCCTTGTCAGTTTTATCCATATTAATGAGCACCATCAGCTGGTAGACTGAGACGAATTCCCTCCTTCCTCCCTTGCCCTCAGACAGTGAAATCTAGTTGCAATAATAAATCATGGCCACTTATTGATTTCAATGTGACTAAACCAGCTATACCGAAACTGTGTGCATTAAAAAGTGATATCAATCACACAGACATGGAGCGTGGAGGAAAGTTACACCAGGATGCTGTTTCCCAGTAGGCTTTTACATAGACATCCGACTGCCAGTCTCCTGTCAGTATCTGAAGGCCAATCAAATGTTTTTTTTTTTTGTTTGTTTTTTTACAAGCTGTAAGCTAAGAAAATAGACTCATCCAGTCCAGCTCCCAATATGTCCGTTATTTAAAGAAGAAAGTGGCAGTTTCATGAGGTTTTTGTTGATTAATACTGAAAGCTGATGAAGGCACCACAGTTGGCCTCAGAGAGCAATAAACAAGTTGCTAATCTGAACATAATCACTGTAATGCACTGCTTGGTACATGACAGACATGTTCATGGGAAGGCTTTCACATTGTGATCAGCTCGAAAGCTAAGGCTGGCAGCCAAGTCCCATTTAACAGCCATATTTACTGCATTCAGCTGCCATTTGTCTACTGTAGCTGCTTGGTTTGTGTTGAAATTGCTCCGTCAGGATTAGTTAAGTCTCATCACTGCGCTTCCCTAACAGAGCATTCTCCACACAATATAGGAACAGAAATATTACGTCAACACTATCCTTGATTCTAAGTATAGCTCAGCTGCACTATCCTTGAGGCGGCATTGGCCAGGGAACAGAATCAATGGGAGGCACTTTTCTCTGCCATATTCCTTCATTAGGGGGATCTGTTTCGTTAGAGGCCCGACGGCTGGGATCCAGGTCCCGAGGAGAGGCGGGAGAATTAGGAATGATTTGTCTGGTCACGGGAGGCCAGCACTTTGTGTTGACAGATGGTCGGAGACATCTCATTTCTAAAATGAGGGAGATCTCGAGTGGAACGGACGAAAAGCATGGCATGGAGATCTCAAGAGCTGCTTTAATGCCCACCAACAGTGCATCAGCTCATATGGCAGGGCTTAAATGTGAAAGCTCAAAGTGATGAAAGTGTTATACCCTCATCGCCAAGGTTTAGCAACAAGTAACGGCTCACTAAATGAGGGGAGGGACTGCAATACTCTGGCGACTACGCTCACTTTCCTGTTTTGTTTCCTACCTTCCACTAGCTGCGTTCTCATGTGCCCCCGACTTGCCTGACCTGGAAGACTCCAGTTGTGCTGCGGACTGAAACGTCAAGCTCATGCCTCAAGGGTGCCGACACAAAATGTACAACCTTTCTCAGAGTACTTCTATCACCTCTGGACAGGATGCCCTACTTTTCAGCATCTGATACTAACATTCTGGAAAAGAAATAGATATTATGATATTATGACAGGAAACCAGAGCATTCCAGCTTCCTAAGCCCCACCACCTAAAAAACCCTACAGTAAATCACCAAGCTTTATTAAAAATAACCACTTATGCCGGGGAGGTCAATATGTAAGCTAGGTTACTCTGCCACACTGTTATTAATTAACAGATATCAACATACTTATCTTCACATAACACATGGGAGGTATTAAAATGAACATCCAGCATCACGCCCTTAAGGATGTAGGAAATGAAGAACATCATGTGTCACTCATTATTTTACAAATATATGCAGCTCAGCTGTACTGGGAGAAATCTCTAGCATAAGTATGGTATTTCTATGACCTGTAGGTGTTTTGTTCACATGACAGACAAGAAGACATGCAGCCAGCCAGCAGGAAAGTAAATATGCTTTGCTTACCATGTTGCTATGTACATACAGTCCATTTATTTAACAGATCTAACTTTGAGGTAGAAACTAGGGCCTTTCGGGGTTTCACTATTCCTATAAACACCTCAGCAAAAAATATTTTAAGAAGGCTTTTATCTATAAGGCCTCAAGATGTTTAAAAGCCTCTAAAATATATATTATATTGATATAATTACAGAATTATTACAGAGAGGTTAGCATCACACACCTGTCATTCCTCTGAAATGTTTACACTTGGTGGGTCGACTCAATCACCATGATAAACACTGGCATTCAATTTCCCTGTACACCACAGACGACGACTTTGACTGTGACTTTGATGACTTAGAAAATTTAAAAAAAAAACTACAAACTGCTCAAAACTCCTTTTAGCGCAACATATTGTAAACATGTATTTAAGAAGTTATGCATCAAAACTACATGTTTAAGGTTAGGTAAAAAGACAAAGGTTAAGTGAAGGACAACAAAAAAATCAAGGCAGAACTTCTAATAATGTGAAACCAAAACACTTGTTCTTGAGAAAACTTCCAAGAACAACACCAAGTGTGAAGTGTTTGTTGGTACTGTCCACCTGCAATACATCGAATCATTGAATCTTTACAATTGTAAACACCATTTTGCTCCCACCCCAGATGTGACATATTAACATATGTGGTTTGCAGAGAAGCAAAAGCCCAGGTTTTTTTTTCAGATCAAACTTCATAATTATTACCTGCCACTATGTGATGCTGACCATGAGATCAAGTTATTTGATCCACAATTACAATCCTCTCACTCAAACAGAGTGTTTTTACTACCATGTCACCAAGAGCCATGGTTAAACCAGGGAAAACGTTTGCCCAGCACGATAAGGACCTCTGTTGACTTTACATTGGCATTGTTTCTGTGCTGCTGGCATGTATTTACCACACATTACATGCCACCTGCCTGTAATTCAATGTTAAGAAAAACATAATTATTTTACGTAATTTTGTGGGATCCAACTGGTTCATCTCCTAGGTCTGATCAGCTGCAGCACTCTAATTACAGCTATAATTGGCTAAACACACAGTGTGTGGTCATGGCTTTGGGAAACCTTTAGAGCATTTTTTTTTTGTCCCTATACAGTAAGTTCTGGGCTATAAATGCAGAGGTGGATGAGTAAGAGGGATGAGACTGTGCTAAAAAGAGGAAGAGAAAAGTAGGTAGGAGAGTGAAAGTAGTAGAGCGTAAATTGCCTGGCAGAATGTGGCATGAATGGAAGGTGTTCCTGATGAGTATTAATGATATCAGAAAAGTGCAGCCAAACATGCACAGAGAGGGGACAGCAAAGACGGGCGGTAATGGATGTGGCTGGGTCTCATAAGTGGAGGATCTACTTGGACTGCAGCACAGCACATAGGTTCTTGGATATTAAAAATTAATGACTATCTCAGTGATTTACGACACAACACAAAGATGCTGAAAACCAACCTGCGTAAGATGGATGTCTGAAGGAATGCTTAAGAGACTGATGCAACCATGGTGACTGAAGAATGGGATGTGAGAACCTGACCCCCATTCTCAGGAAAATCCTGTGGGTCTACCATGTGAAGTGAGCTACAATAACACTATAGTATTATTGAGCCATAAGCTATTGAAACATGCTGTATGTGTTAGGCTAGAGCTGAACAAAGTGAAGGACTCTTCAAAAAGTTTGATCTCAACAATCTCTCAGTGTTACATTGCCTCACTTTAATCTTTTATGACATTTAACCACTGCACTCAGTAAAAGGTGATCTTATACTTGCACTCTCCTTTTGCTGAATACATTGGTGTGTTGTAACACTGCAGTCTATAGAGGTGAATGGTATGAGGACATTTTTTCAATTTAGAATCTATTACAACTAGCATGGTAACCAGTCCAATCTGCCAAGCTCATGTTTTGGCATATGTTTATGTTCATTTCCTGTTCAGACAGTTTTCCATCCAGCTTGGACCTGGACTGGCTAATCACAGCAATATATCCTATATGCAGCATGTTTAATAAGATGGCGCACCAAACTCAGATTCAAACCGTTAAATTAGTCAGTACTGATCAAATATGTATCAAAATGTTGTTACTGCGTTGCTGCATTTCTGTTTAGCTGTAATTTGTGAGTATGGATGCCATGTTTTACTGCTCAAAAACAGACAAAAAATAGAACAATACTCCACCTTGCATCATCAATATCACTTGCATTGCATTGCTTTGATTCATTAGGGACCTTGTTTTGTTGCACTGACTCTGGTGTGGGTCTATGCACAGGCAACTTGGGCTTGAGCCCAGCATAAAAATTTGGCTTATGTTGCATTTTTGCATGTTTGTTCTCTGCTCTAACAGCACTGGATAAGTGAAAGTAAACTGACTGTTTTTTTTGTAGTTTCATCAGCTTAAAGAGAGGAAGAGGTCTTCTCGAGCAAAAGCAGAATTTGATGTTGAAAGTTGCCAGGTTGCCATTAGCAACCACTTAATTTTTTATTTGTGCTATCTAAATATTTCTGAGGGCTTGAGGTTGAAAACATTAACTGTTAACACTCAAGATTCCGTTTTGGGAAAGTTTTAAGATAAAACATGCTATGGATAATTTAGTTCAGTTATTGTACAAAAGCTTTCGTATTTTTTTTTTTGCATTGTTGCACTTTTATTTGGCTCTGGTCATTTTTAGTTCAACAGAATGACCTATAATTTTCATCTCTACAAAAAGAAATTCCGCTAACCAACTGTATGCTGCATTTAAAAGCTTCGGTTGTATTTTTTTTTATGTTCTTTGGTGTCAAGATGAGCTCACAAACATATTGATTATAGTCATCATCAGTATGATGTGGCCCCACCTCCAGTGTACCGGCTTTTTTGTTTGTTTGTTTTCCCTCAGTGCCAGAATCTTTGAATAATCATTCCCAGTGAGGAGTAAGTGGATTAAGCCATCCAGAAAAACCATCTTGAGGGTAGGGGTGAGTATTGGCAAGAGCCTCGCGATACGATACGTATAGCTGCACAACGGTAACGATAAGATGTTACTGCAAAATATCAATATGTCGCATATGTCTTAATGCTCAATTCAGATATATTTTGTTTAGATCTGTTCATAATATTTGAGTTTCAGCATTTACATTAGAAGCCCAAGCCAGTTCTGGGCAGATGATAATGAGGAGAAGGACGAGGAGAAAGAGAGAAAATGAATGACTTTGTGGAGCAATGGCTGCTACTTCTGTACAGAGGTGTGTGTGGATGAGGAGTCGGGGCCCGGACTGATGGGACAGTGACACCAATGGTTTTAAAGAGAAGTTGTCAGCCAAGGTTTTGGGATTTTAAGGCATACCTCTGACTGTATCTTTCAGCACCTCTCGACAAGACTCTCACGGTAAGACACCAATCTCGGGCGACCCTGAGAAAGTGTGTAGGAGTTGGGTTGTTTTGGTTGGGAACAGGGGCGGGTTGCCGTACACTGACTAACCTTGCTCTACAGTGAAGGAAAAGTTGTGTGAAAAGCAACATGACTATTCAGAATGAGGGCGCATTAGAAAACATCAGACCTGTATCCCATTTAGGACCATAAATAAAATTTAAAAAAAAAAATTCCACAGAAAAAAACAAACAAGACCACGTTACAATTGTTTTGGTCTTAGTTTGATAAACAGCTTTCACACCAGCCCAATTTAGCAATATTGTAACTGAACCAAAATAGTCCATAACCATATTTTCAGTACAGGGAATCTGATTATGTTGATCACATCACTGCAATTGCAGAAGTCACATTCTCCCAGTAAAACATTTATCACAATCCTGTCAATACTTGGGACTTAGTAATATATAGTTTTGAACCAGGATCTCCATTATTTAGATCAGGTCTCCCAGGAAAATAAGTTATTATTTAGCCGTTTACAGTTACTTCAACGTCAAATTCCCATCAACATGCAGGTAGATAAAGCTATTGGATGTTCTGAAAGAAAATATTCAATATTAAAAATTATTCAAAACAACTAGATTGGGGCCTCAACTCCGTTAATTGCAAGTAAGATTTTGTATTGAAATAAATAAAACCATATTGTTAAAGTGAGAAAAATATTTAAACAAATAATAAATAAAAACATAATATTAAATATGCATCTAATAACACCACTAAATCCTATGACAAGGAGAAGTTGGAGTTATTTTTATCCACCATAATATTTTCATCTTTAATTAAACTGCTTGGGAACCTCAACCCTGGTTTCCTACTTCTCTAAGACTTCTTTCTTTAATTATTTTTGGTTTGTATTAGGCTTTTAGGCAGCGGAGGAGACATCCGTTTTGTCATGACTGGATGGGTTTCTGAAAAGTATTGTTTAAAATGATGCGCCATTGTTACAGCCTGCACAAAGAAACAAAGCTCTGGGTGTCTGTTCCCACTGCCCTGCCCTTTGGCTTCCCTTTCCCTTCTCCTTGTCTGCCCGGGATCCTGATATCATTCTAATTTGTTACTTACTGCTTGTTATTGTAGACTGTGGGCATTGCTGTGTTTCAGGTCAATATGTGAAGCATGAAAAATGAGACAGGAACTGACTAGCTGCAACTAACAGTCATTGTGCCTGACTTATCCCAGAGCAGGAAGCAGATGCTAGAGGGAAGCACAATATGGATCTTCTGAGTGAAGTACACTGAGATATCAAGGAGGTGTAGGGTGCAAAATAATGAATATACCTTATTTAATATTAAAGTAATTCTACACTGTATGGCTGGTGTTTTCAAAATATACATTAACCGCTGCAGAGAAATAATGCCCATTTGAAGAATATCAATCAAACTTTGAAACGCTCCGGTCTCAATAGACGAACCTGTGGAAGCCTCGTCAGTGAAAGCAGCAGCTCGCTTCATCGCTGAATTATTTAATGTAGCTCATATACTTTAAAAACCTTCATCTTCTCAACTCAAACCCTGCTGTGTGTGTGTGTGTGTGTGCTGATCTGAGAAAAAGAAAAAAACAAGGGAGAAAGTGCAAAAGAGTATCACCCCAAAGTTACTTAGTATTTGAATGGTTCTTTATAAACAGAAGTTATCAGCAAGCGAGGTTCTGTATGTGGTAAAAGGCAAAATAAAACACTTATCCTTGGTTTGTGTTTGGGAATGAATGAAAGCTTTGCATATTTAATGGAATTCTCTATTCAATAACAGACAACATGATGGTTCTACAGGGCTTTTCTGAAACAGGCAGAATTAAGGTTAGCCCTTTGTGTGATTTCATTTGACTTGAAACCAGCCATTCACTCACACACCCTCAATATCTCTAAACCATGTACGCTGTAGGGCGAGCTGGAAATAATACCCACCTGCTCATTAGAGCCAAGTACTTTTCATCACTTCTGACTGAGATATGAAAATCACAAGGGTGGGGATGACTAAGAACATAAAGTAACGAGACAGACTTTCAAGGTTCCACTGACCTCAATTATGAATAGGCTGCAATATAACCACAATATCTATGAAAATAAAAACAAAAGCATGAAAGGAAATAATTAATTGACTTTTATTTAAGTTGTGAGGACATGTTTGTCAGTAAAAATGAATGTTCCGATGTATTTATCAAGGTAGGAGGTAGTTCAGATGAAGTGTTTGAAATATTATGCTGTCACTTGTCTTAAAATGGCAAGTTCTTCATTGGCAATCATCCAGATATGTTGAGGCAGAAATTCTATGTGAAAAAACAAGCAATGCAAACAAATTGCATCTATGACTTAGGACTTTTAGCTGATCAAATCCTGTTCTTGCCTCTCTGAGGGTGTGACGTTATGTGGAATTTGTTCTACAATAAAAGGTACATGATGCACTACTTGGATGAAAAATAATCATTACTAGAGTTTCTTATTGGCCTACAGCGATATTAGTCAATAGGCAAAACACACAGAATTTTCTTGTCCAGGTGCTGGGTAAAATACTACTTTTACTTAATGTATGCTGCAATTCTGTAAGTGCTGTAAACGTAGTATATGATACTGCATCACATCATATGAAGTGAAGCATCCTGCATATTAGAAAAGCCAGAAGAGATCTACTTAGCCTAAAGAAAACAGGTTTGTTTGATTATGAAAATAATTGCTGGATTAAGCCCAAATATTCTGTATGTATAGAATAACTGATAATGAGAAATCCAGTTCACAACA
>JAOWBC010000182.1:21445313-21456229 GCA_028566105.1 Hypoplectrus providencianus
TTTTTTCTGCAAACACTGGACATCCCAGTTGAGCTGTTACTAATAAGTTGTTTATTTGATAACATAAATTCTAGATATCCAGTTACTTAAATTATTCCTACTGTTAAAATGTATCCTAAAAGGGCAAGATCCAAAAAACGTAAAATGAGGCAGTCGGTCATAGCACTGATGCATGCACTAAGCGGACGTGATGCCTTTACCATCACCATGATGTCATTTTCAATTAGTCTCATATATAATTTGCCACAGTATTTTTGTATTGCTGGTTTATTTTGGCAGTAGGCTAATTGTCAACCAGTGCATAACAGCTTAATATTTTAGACGAGGTAACTGCAGGGACAGCCTTGTCGGCCCCTTTCCATTTTCACTATATACTTAACTGTAGTGGAAAAACTAGATTTCATATAGAAACATCATAGAAAGACATCATAGAACGATCCAATGAAATATTCTAGCAAATACGCTAGCTCTGCTGCAAGGGAAATACTCTGCTTGATTCAACAACTAAATTATTAACTATTTGCATCTCTAGTTAACATCCAGTCTACAGTAAGTACTGCAGGTCAGTCACAGCATGTTCAGATGCTCTGAGAGAAGAACAGTCCATTAACTTGGCATTAGTTTTATATATGTTTGTTTGATTTGTCCAGAATTGACCCATTAGTATAGATTACATGGAGTGTGTATCTTAATTGGAACCTCAAATCTTCACACACACAATGTGATTGTGTGTGGTTACTGTTCCGTCTCCCCTTGTCCATCCCAACAAACAACAAGATTCCTCTTACAATGCAATTACAATTGCAATGTTTATGCTTTCTCTTTATTCTTTGTAAAAATCATAGACAGTAAACATAGCAAAAATCATTCTTAAGAGCAGCTCAACCTGATATGATGCTTCAGTAGTTTAAGTTCGTCAAAGCAAGTGTGGATATCACAAAGTTAAAGTCTTTTTGTTGTGAAATCCCTCTTTGAGCTGTAATACGCAGTGTTCTGTGTTGATCCATGACAGAAGGCTTGCAACACAAAGCAGGAATTTCATACTGCCAAAAATGCAACTTTGGAGGATATCCACTTGATTTGTGTAACTCAGACTGTTAAAGCCTTATGTTAGCTTTTCTCAAACTTTGGAATACACTCACAAAGAGACCTAGATGTTGTCCTTCGTTTGAATGTCTGCATTCAGACATTTTATAACTCGGATGGTGACTTCAGAAAAAAATGGAAACAAGCACTACCAGTCAGTGAGAAACAAGTAAATGCTTTATCAGTTGACTGTCATTTTATGAAGTGCAGGATTGACAGCATTTTCTTTTTGAGAACAGACAGATTCCTTGTGTTGTCTGAATATGTTTTATTTCTAATCAAATACCAACTTGATTCAGGTCTGCTTTATACTGTGTAGGAGCTTAAGTGCATCTGGCACGGAGAGCTGCACATGATTCCAACTTTGATCTCAGATAACTGCATCTGCCTGAGTCTTGACTTATCAGACAGCTTTAATCAGACGCCTTAGCTGCAGTCACAGCATGTGGAACAAAAGCCTGTTTATGTCTGTCGTCAGCCTTTAAAATGCAAGGTTGGTCTTTCTTTGCTTTCAAGGAGTTGTGCTTGTCTGTGCCACATCTGATCCAATCCCAGCTCTACCCAGTTCTCTCTCTGGTAATGCTGTGAGATGTGTTGAAAAGCCAGTCAATGTATGCATGGCGTGAGGGCATGAATTATTTAAGAAGCTGGTACCTCTTAAATGATTTGAATGTTCAGACATTCTGTGTTATCAATAGGTGTAATATTCTCTGTGCTCCCAACAGGCATGTGCTCAGCAGATATGCTGATAGGCTATCAGAGGCTCTTCCTCTGACCTCTGCCTGACTTTCTTTCATGTATGTGTCGGAATTAGTGTGGGAACAAAGACGTAGCCTTGATATGAATGATGTTAAAATCGGTCTGAAGCAACATTACATAGAATTTGTCTTTTATTAGCAATTCAGCGCGCTAACAGCAAAGCGGTTAACTGAAACGCTCCTGTTGTAAATTTGTACAGCACCAGACGAGCATTTTTCATGATTATAGCCCACAAGTTAATATTATTTACTTGTAAAACAGTAAGAAGGCAATTCATTTATTATTCTTAACAGCCTATCGGAATCGGCTCGCAAGGGGCTGGAGCCAATCCCAGCTATCATTGGGCGAGAGGCAGAGTTCACCCTGGACAGGACGCCAGTTTGTCACAGAGACATAGAGACAGACAACCATTCACGCTCATTCACTCCAACAGTCTCCTCTTCAGCATAAAATTAAGGCAATTTAGATTCACCAATTAAACAGCATTTTTTGGACTCTTAGAGTGTGTTATAGTTAACAGTGAATTTGGTAATTATAAACATTTTCTTAGTAATTATTAAAATATTTAAACATTTCACTTCTTAATAGAAAAATTTAAATTCTGCCTCCAGTTCTGTTCAATACTGTTACTTGCTCTTGAAAAATGACAGAGGTGAAGATGTCTGGGTAATTATGCAGAGTTTTTTCCAATGACACTTCCTGCTATTTTTTTGTGAGTCTACATAAAAATCACATTTTCCTCAAACAGTTTAGCAACATGGTAATAGTTCAGTTATGTTTAGCATGTTCAGCTAGCCGAAACAGAAAGCAGGGCACAAAAAAGTAAGGAGAAAAAGAGCTTTGTTTTTTTTTTTTGTTATTTATTTTTTTTGTTTTATACTTGTTGGATCATCATCTAACATTTAACCACAGGAAAATGCCAGCTCATCATTGTTCCTGCCAGTAAATTTAGCAACATCATCGTGTCTCTCAGGGAGCCTCTTCTACATGCACAGAGCCTACCATCACAGCCCCAGATGTCCAGCAGAGCCTGACATTAAAAAAACTGTTCTTCCCCAAAATTATTACAGCACTACCACCAAGGCAGGTATCACCCCTGTTGGTTGTTTGCTGACGGAAGAGTCCCATTTTACAGTGACATGTTGGAAACTGGCAACACCTGTCAGACAAGATTGACTCCCTTGCTCAAAGTCAGGTTGATACAGGAGCATGCATCACATACAACCATTGGAAGAATGGTCTTACAATGGCAACCTGCCACTTAGCTTTTAAGCTACATTGGGACGTCTCTGGACAGCACAACAGTGTTAATTTCTAAATATTACACAGTTATTAGCATGCTACAATTATGTTCTTAAACAACCTACCAAGCAACAAACTAAAATAATGTATGTACATTTTCTGTCATCATTGATACCACCCACGCCAAGTCCAGGTGTACAAGAATGTGATGGTCCAGAGAAACAAGAATAGCATCACCACTGATGTGCAGATAAACAAGCCTATCCAGGGTTTCAAAGAAGTAATGTTCACTTTGGCATGTGAGCTGCAAAGAAAAATAGTAGACAGTATAAAGACGAAAAGTTTTCAGCGGCAGGGATACAATGGAGCTGCAGACATGACTGAAGAGTAAACGTGTGTGCAGGCCAGTATCGTTATGTAGATGTTACAAAAGCTCTCACTAAAATGTCCACGTTGTTCAGCAAACAAAGGTACTAGCAAACGTCAACGCAGACTAAAGGTTTTTGCAGGCCAAGAATATGGACGTCCAGCACCTGTCAGTCAATCTCTTTAAAACTTTTTCAAGGCTCTACCTGCATTATGAGACTATTTTGACCAAGTCCAGAGCATCCCTTGGGTATTGCTGTGATTAAATGTATTTACCGACATACTGAATATCAATATCAGCCAGTTCTCACTGAGATTTCCCTCTCTTCAGGTGAAGAACAACCTGTTTAAGGCCATCTACTCCAGCACAATGAACACCACTCTGGATGATCAGAGATTTCCTGGCCAAATTCTCGCATTTAAAGCATGTTTTAAAAACCAAATAACAGGAGCCAGTGGTGAAGGGCATGGCTAAGATGCTTTTTGTAGATCACAATTTAATGACATCGACTTTTAGTGAGGTTTTGCACTGCAATGCCATTATAGCTCACCTTACCAGTCAGAGTTGGAACAGCTGAGCACTCATTCTCAAAACTAACAATTAAAACATCCTATTTAAACAGCAGCATGGGACAAGAAAGAGTTATTTGATTAGCAATCATCTCAATAGAGAACAAATGGACAAGGATTGTGGACTAGAAGTGTACAATAATTAAATTAGCATAGTTTAAGGCAGGACAGATGAATTATAATGTGCAAGTACTAGGGATGAAGGTCGACTACAGTTGCTGGTACTATAACTGAAACATTCATCACTTTGTGTTTTTCGCATTTCTCTCAGAGGAAAATCACACATTCCCTTAAAAATCATTTTAATGCCTTAACAAAAACCATCATCATGTTTTATTTTACAATTACAAAAGTTGGAGGAGATGGCCTCAAGAGAAAGTTTTGGGTCTAACACAGCCACGTTACACTGTTGCATTATGGCTTTTTAAATAACTTTCTGTGTTCAGAGGAAACATTTAACTGTAGGCATTAAAACCACTTGACTAAGTTTAGGGTAAAAAAACAGGCTAGGCACAACTATTTCTACAATTAACGACTAGATGTATTATGCAGGTTGACTCCAAATAGCAACCTCGTCCCTTGGTCTCACACGGGACAGTCTCCTGGGTCAGTGTCAGTGTTTATTTTACCCATCCACCAACCCTCCAGCCAACAATAAGCACACCTTTCTTTATTGACTTTATATTACATGTGTTACTGTAAGCAGCTTTTACTGCAGCAAATGGGTTAACATTTTAATCAAATGAAAGCCTGGTGCATATGACACGGAGGCTGAAGGGTGCATTGTGTATCAGTATTAGAGAATGAGGGGCATAACAAAGAAGTGGTATCCGATGGGTTAGGAGTGAAACCAGGGTAAGTGGCTAAGTGTGGGACTGACCGAGGCATCATCCTCCCCATTAAAAGCCAGGAAAAATAATTTCACAGTGGCAATTTATATGTGAAATACTTATGTAGTATTTCTTTAACTGGAATTATTGACAGACTGGATATAAAAGTTTTTTTTGACTAAATGCACAACCTCTTTCAGCAGCTCTATTGACTACAAGTAATGGACATAAAAGCTGCTTGAAAGTCAAAGCTAAACCCTCCTGCATTAAGGCATTCACTCTTTATGCGAGCCTTAAAATATGAAAGGCATCAACAAGGACAACAAGGAGTGTGATTGTGTGTGTGTGTGTTTGTGTTCGTACAGACATGCTAGCACATTTAAACTCTATTACACTCTTTGAAATAGAAAGAAATGTGATTACTTGGACATTTAATCTTGCAGTATTACAATGAAAATGTGTTTCAATGTCGGTAAAAAAAAAAAGAAAGAAAGAAAAAAAGGCAGGTGGGGTGTATGTCACATACATCCGTCTGGGTAGAATCAAATCCAGGATTGTTGCTCTGTAAATGGTTTGGATAATAATGGCTTCGTGATGGCATTTTAGCAGTTACCTCGAGGGGAAGCCTGATACGTTTTGCAGCATGTTAGGACAAAGGGATAAGACTAATGAAGAAAGAGTTTTTACAACAGAAACACTTTCACAGCAGTTTCCTCAGTTAACTACTGCAATCACTGCTTCCTTAACAAATAACAGTAAGTTCTGTTTGAAACCCAATAACATGGGTCATTTAAACAAATTCCATTACTGACACATCACTTTGGTGACTGCATACAGTCCCATGGTGATTCTCAGAGATAGAGGCGAGGGCTATCTAGGACAAAAGAGTCAACATGGCTGTCATCTCAGCCCTAATGTCAGTCTCATCAACATTAAATTGTTCATTTGTATGTACGCAAATATAGCCGTCTTTAACCCTAAGGTTATAAACAATTTAGATGGTGACAATAACAGCGTCCAATCTGAAGTGAAAGAAGCGGCTCCCAGTAATGCTTATTTAGGCAGAAACTGTCATCCCGAGATGGATCCTGCTCACTTCAAGGTGAATGCATCTGAATGAGCAATTTCCATTCAAATATTAGTCAAATGGAACTAATACCTTGGGATAGAATGAATCAACCACTCAGATCATATTTGACACTGACATATGGATGGCGGTTTGGGAAAGTTGGGGGAAATATCTACATGATGAGGGAATATTTAAAGAGAAGGTTACGCACAATTTCAGCTAGTTAATCATCCCATTTCCACATCTGCAGGAGTCAATCAGAAAGTGATATAGTGATGGTAAATTATTTGTCAGTGCCACTCCAGTTGCCCTAATGGTGGGAATGTGCACACAGTATATGACACTTATTTGGACCCCCATGAGGATTTGTTTACAGAAGCCTCAACTGTCTCCAGTGCTGCATTTTGAGGCGTTTAAACTGCAGCTGTACACAGAGAAATGTTTCCTTTGTCTGTTCAGCTGGTGCGCTTAGTAGCCACAAGCAACTTCATTATGGTAGGCCTCTGCATAATCAAATTATAATGACAGCTCTTATTTGAAATGCACACGTCTTAGACACATTTTTTTTTTCTGAAAAAATGTCTGTGATTGATATTTTTTAAATTTGTCACTTGTGTTTATGAGAGTTTTCCACCAAAGAATACTGTGATAGGCTCCCTGGGTTGATCCTGGCCACAGGCATTTGTTGCAAAAATTACAGAGGAGATGCATTGCAAAGATATGCAGAAGGAGGTTAAAATGCAATCAATGCAGTTAGAGTTCAACTCAGCTCAGTGTTGTTATTGATTGATTTTCTTAAACATGGTCCAGGTAGCATCACAATGTCAGAATACAATCTAAGTGAGTGCATGACTCTCAGGACTTCCTGCAGCACAGACACAGTAGGTTTAACAATGTCAATGTTTGACCTTAACATCTGCTGGACATAAATGACCAAATGATGAATGCATATTTCTTCATTTCCAAAAAAAAGAACAACTGTTGGTAAGATTAACTGATATTTAGCATTTAAGTTATTGTCAAGTATTGTATTTTCAATGTGCTATCAGAATGCTACAAACCATCTTCTTGTGTTTCTTTACAATATATTTTAGTATGTCTTTCTAAATCAAATGCCACTTCCCAAACACAAAGGAGAGTGGTTTGTTTTTGCATGTCAAGAAATTGTAAAAGTAGTAATAAAATGGGCAGGATACACCGTGTCCAAAAATGCAATGAAATCACAATTCAAATGTGTGCACTGCTCAGTTGGAGTGAGCTATAAAATCATGCTTATTTCATTGCATTCATGCTGGGCTAAGGTCATCCTGTATTCATCGTCTTAGTGCAAGAGCTCAACTCATTGTGCCGGGCTGAGTCAAAGAAAAGTATGAAAACCTAAAGAAAGAATTTTGAAGAACTTTTTGTTAGAATGCTGCTGACTGTCTGAGAGACTGTGTGGGTGAGAGAAACTTTCTGAGCTGAAAGTAATTAAAAGCTATTTGCACACTTCAATGCTTCAGAAGAGAATACGTGGACTTATGATTCTCTCCATTGAAAAGAAACAAAAACTGCATCTAGTATCTGGATCTCAAAGATCTTATAACTGAATTTGCCACTGTCAAAAGAATAGAAAGCAACATTGAAATAATTCATTCTGTGTATAGTGTCTCATTAGTTCTCTACAACATCCCAGCCTGTCTTTTAAAGCACCAAACAATGAGCTAATCTACTGTTCAGTGTTCCTAATACTGCTATAGGTACCTATGTGGAGCCCATACAGTACTTTTACATATTTGTATTTTTTTTCTTACTCATATTTTGCTTTTGCTTTTTTTTCTTTTTTATCACTGGGCAAAGTAGATCTCTAATTACAAAAGCTACAATATCCATCAGTGTATACATGCGTGATTACATACACCTAGATTTTTTTTTACAGCACTTTCACTGAATAAACAGTACATTATATGCTGAGTGGCAATTTATAGTCATTTCTGTTCACACTGCTTCTTTCCTCTATGTTCTCTGTTTCACCCTTGGGCGGGGCTTAGGAGGCTACTCCACACACTCACACACAGTGGCATTAATTGCCTTGTAATATTTTTTATCATAACTATTTCTGAGGCAATATAAGGTCAAGCAAAAATAAGTTTTTGTTACAGGCCTAGGAAAAGGCATTTCAACCCAACTATGCAGTGCAATTAAGCTTGACCTTGAACTACAAATAGCCTTGTGCATTGTACTATGCACAAATGCATGCCAATGGTCAAAGCCTTGCCCGCCAAGTTCACACAGGACCTTGGATCAACCCTGCAACAGCTCTGTTTGCCTGTGGTGTGTGTATATTAGTGTGTTCGTTCCAATCATTATGACAAAAAACATTGGCTTTGAGGATGTGTGGAGGACGTGCTCTGACACTAAAGCCTTCAATGTTTTATGAAATTTAAACTGATCATAACAGGTCAGGAAATCATCTTTTATCTCCTCTGGTTCCTTCTTGATAGTTTGAAAGTGAATAACAGCAGTGTAAACAACAATAAAATTCAAACAATGCTTTAAGTGAGTTAGTGAACTATTTCTCTCTCAGTAATTGCATGTTTACCCTCACTGAAATGAAATAAGGGACTCATGCTGCGACAGATCCAACTCACGTTTTAGGTCTGTTACATTATAAAGCAACAACTATGCTGACATGACTCATCCCTAGCGATCTCTCTCTCTCTGTCTTACTGTCAAATTTAGTGAGAAAACTGTGCAGTGCTGAAAAATGCATCTCCTACATGGATAATTGTGTTTCCAAAGTTGACAAATTATAAATTATCACTTACAACAATTAAACAGATTAAGTCATTATGTAGAAACTGAGACTTCCTCTAAATTGCGAGATCAGATTCCTGCTTTTTACTCATTTCCATATTTAATTAACTTAACTCAATAAAAGGTGATTGCTTTTCTGCTTATGTCACAACAACACCAGCAAATGGCTCACTGGGGCGTTTTGATCCAGCCAGGGCTGTTTTCTTTGGCCAGCCAATTTCTCCGCTCACTGTATAAAAGTCTGGAGGGCACAATTACAACTGGCAATGGAAAGGAAAATGTTGGCATTGAGAAGAAAAATGAGGAGTAATCTCACTCATTTTTCTTATCTGCGGAAGTCCAAGAAGCCTGAGAGGGTACAGTATTTCCCCAGATAAAAGCCCAAATGATATTCCACCCACACAAACAGCAACGCACAAGTACATAACACTCTTTACTATCTTCACTTGCTATCCCCATTGGTTTATTTTGAATTGAAGAGGGCCAAAGCATTTCCCTTCTGTCTCTTAGTCAGGTGGATTCGGCCTTCCGTAAGAACTTTACATTTATTTTTGATTATCTTCAATATTATGTCATCATCTTCTTTTCTCATCTGGCGGTAGTAAAAGTACTCATAGATAAGACAGCGCAGGTCCAGTGATTGAAGACATTTGCAATGGCATGACTCGATTAATTCCACACACTAGATCTTAATTAAGTCAGCATAACCATACAGATGATTTGTGTGCCGATGGGATTTGGTCAATAGGGATGATTGCATGAAGTAGATATGCTCATTCAATATTCATTATCTTCCTGTTCCATTTTCTCACGGGGCAGACCAGGTCCTTCCCGAGATCAAGATATCTTCCTTATGTTGCTCAAATGCATAAGGACTTAGATTTCTAGCTTTCATGGTAAATTAATTCTATGAAAAGGTTGAACTGTTTAAAAAATTAATCAGTCGAGAATATTTTCTCCCCGGTTGATTTAGCTACATTTAACTTGTTTTAACCTTCCCTGAGGGTCTTAAATGCAATAATCACTCATATGTTTGATGGAGCCCCTGTCTGTACCGCATTATAAGCATGCTTACAATGTGTTATTATTTGCGTATACCTAATAATAGTAATTAACATATTAAGAGGCTCCATAAATATAATACAGCACATTATGAAGCATTTTAAAAAGTGGTTATCCTTATAATTAACAATTTCTGATCACTCTGATCTGTTTTTGCAAGCCAACATCTATAATAAGTTATAATAACACCTGTAATGCATTGCAAGGTTAGAATGAGTATTACCCCAACCCTGAAATTACATTCCAACACAGTATTACAGTGTACATAATCGATTTTTAAGAATATTGCAGTACCTATTGCAGTAGAATAATGACAATAATACAGTATGATCCATATGTCACCAGTAAACAAAACGTAGTCATTAAAAGTCATTAAAAAAAAGCTTTGTATTTGTAATTGCTGTTATAAAGCATTGTGAATTCATATAAGTGTTTATTACACAGTGATATAAGCAGATTTCAGTGCATTACAGCTGATTATAGACATAGATAATAGACATAGAAAGTGTAACATTGAGCCCTTTATTAAGGATTTGGAAACTGCTTCTGAGGGCTGAAATTCTTTCCTGAGTCTCACACGTCTCACATGTCTGATTTCAGCGCCAATGTGTTTGCACCGAATGATATCACAGAGGTAAAAACACAAAAGGGTGCCTTCCATTTTCAGTATGTCTGTACAAAAGATGAGTGAAAGGGCTAGGAGGATGGATTTATTATCCTTATCAAAAGCCAAAGAGAAGACAAATATAAACCATTCTTCTGCTATTGGCCACTTCATCATAAAGCCTTTGGGAGCGGCATAAAGACAGCTGAAATGTGGTGTTTGTGTTGAAAGGAAACTCGAAAAACCGTATAATAATATGATGTGGAGCCCAGCACAATAGGCTCTTCTCCAAACCTGTTATTGTTTCCATCATATAAGACTGGGCCGCGAACACTGTCACCTCCTCTAATCTGCTCCATGTGCACTGAGCAAACAAAGGAACAGTGTGTCATGGAGTCTTGCTTTAGTTATTCCACTTGCTTTCAGGGTTTAGTGGTTAAAAAGATAAACATAGTGTAGCATACACACATCCCTAGACCTACAAGTTCTGGATCAACAATTGACGAGGAGAGCAGATTGATCAATCAATCAT
>JAOWBC010000182.1:21487420-21503867 GCA_028566105.1 Hypoplectrus providencianus
AAGGTAAAAATAAAAAAGACACGCAACAGTAAAAGTTTTGGTGTGAATCACAATATAAGGGGGGACACGAGCTGCAAGGCGGAGGTCTGCGCTCTCCGAGTGCAATGTTTCTAGTATTAACACTAGTTTCTCTTTCACAGTACTGAACCAACCATGAAATTTCATAGGCATATATTTTTAACTGAAAATTATGCATACATTTTGACTGATTTTAATAAACTTTCAATGAAATGTTTAAATGAGTTACTTTATTTATGAACTTTATGCCTTATGTAAAGTTAGCCATGATAAACACTGGTACTTTATCAACATCTTAAATATGAACACTCATACCCTTAAAGATGGTTTAAATATAACTAATGTCTCTCTGGTTACTACATTTTTTGTCTAATGTGTAGTGAAGAAGTAAATAAAAAAATGGATATAGCCTACTCAAGTACCTTCCTTGGTCTCAGCATAGCTGGTCTCACACTCAGCACTACAGACCTTATGTACCTATGAGAGCTAACTTTAGCAAACATTTGTTCTCTTCAACATCTAATTAGTCCAGTGTGTTTACTGAGGAGGGCAGGAGCCTTACACACACTGTCCAAGTTCAAACACATCTGTGGTTCACTGCACAAAGAGTGGATCTGCATCATCAGCTCATTTGAGTTGGACCTGCTCTCTGGCAGTAAATTCTCTCTCATTCATCACAGTGTTTACTAATTAGTTGGCAGGTCGGGGATTACTGCAACTGAGGAGTCAACTTATCTAGTCCTCATTTTACTCCAAGTGGTTCTGTAGTGCCCGCCTACATCAGCATCAGGATGGAGATGAAGGCAAATAATGCTGCCTTTGGCAACAATGAACATTTGACATTATTGTAGCAGCTTCAGCAATGACAAATATTTCAAACAAAAAAGATGGTTTTGAGTGATTGTCAGTTGTTTTTTTTTGTTTTGTTTTTTTGTATTTGTCTTTTCTTGTCTTTAAAAATCGATGTACATCAAAATGAATCCAGCAAACTTTGGATATGTTTCGTTGCAATGTAGGCCTACATTGTGTTTTAGATTTTTCAGGAGTGAGTTTTTCACTTTGGTTAAATATTTAAAGGACTTCAATTTCTAACTAGTTTTCATACATATCAATTGCATTTTGAGTTCAGATGTTGACCCCTATCCACAAACAGTCCAATTAAACAAGGTTTTGAAGGGGTTGAGGGTTGATGAGTAAAGTTTGTTTTGGTCTGGAGGCCTTGTGCAACAGAGGGAGTAGCACTAAACAGAATGTCTGAAGGGTGATAATTATTTAAAAGCGCTTTTCAAGACACTGAGTTTTCCACCATAACTATCGACTGCTCTGTTTTGGTTGCTCTAAATAAAGAAAGGTTCATTATCTTCTCTCTGAAATCCAGTGGGATGTATCGATGGAAACCCTGTTGTGCTGGCAAGTGAGCAATGCTGTCTCCTCACTGGGCATAAATACAGTATTGATTAGCCATTCTACACAGCTTTCACTGTCATTTTTCTAGCCTGCTCGCCAAGAAGAATTAGTGGACAGTAATCACTCTGAATCCTGCAGGCAGGAGTGTCCACCATTAAAGATGGGCCAGTATGAAACCCAATAAATCATACTCACACCAGATCCACCTGTCACCATGAAGGATTCAGCAAGTAGAGCGTGGAAATATAGCCTTTGTTATTTGTTACTCTAAAAATCAGGCCAGGCAGTCTCTGTTTTTCTTTTTTTCCTCTAACTTTTTCTTCCTGAAAAACAGAAGCATCATAGTCCAGCCGTATCTCTCCATTTTTTTGACCATGTGCTTGATATTTTTTAATAAGTTACTAGGATTGGGATTTCCAAAGAGTGCCAGCATTTGCTGCGCTTATTAATCAGGTGTGTATCACAGCAGAAACCAACAGAGGGGAGACTTCAGTCTGCTCAGACCAACACGAGCATGTTCCTGAATAACTTTTACACCAAAGAGGTTTTGAACATTGTTAAAAAAACAATCCATCATTTTTTTTTTTTTTTTTTTTTTTTTTTTAATCATAAATATTGTTTAATGAATATATTTGAACACAGGGTAAGGTGGATAGAGAGCAAACAAAATGACATAATTGTAGGCTACCCTGTAAGTTAGTGTCGCCATTACCTCAAAGGCCCACTGTTAACTCAGCCTTTTCTATGATTTTGAATCATTGCGCAAAATAAACTCTGTGGCAATCACACATTTCTGAAGATAAGACATTTTGTGTAGCTAGATAATATTCACAAAAAACTTTCATGATGTTTAAATTATGAAAGCTGCCAGCAAAAGAAGAAAATCTTACATTATGTTAAAGCAAACTCCTCCAAGGTTACATGACTTGATGACACTAATGTTATGCAACATTTCCATTCACTATTTCTGGACAACAATCTCTGACAAGCTAGCATAGCTATAGCCTTATAAGTTGCTTATTAGCTGAATCTACAATTAAGAAGAATTTGTAAGAGAAATTAAAAAGGCAACAGGAGACTTCCTCTAAGCGCCTTCTTTGCACTTTTGATTGCCTGTCCATAACTCTGATCCAGATCAAGAAAACTGCAATGTAGTTTTTATAATTTGGAATGGAGGGGCCACATCCCACCCAATTTATAAAACATATAATTATGTCCTAACATTTTTAAAGAGATGGCTGTGAGTTAAACCCACAATCGAATGATTGATCACTGAACTTTTCTTGCTTCTTGCTGATGTGCACGTCCACCAGCAACAATGAACACAACAGATGTGCACAGCTCAGGAGCATGTGCCAACATTTCTGGCAGTTATGTGTCCTCCAAGTGTCATGCAAAGATCTCTACAGAAGTTGATCAAAGGTCTGCTGCGCCGGTAGAACAGTCTTTGTTTCAATCCCAGCATCACAGATACTCACGTTAATAAAAAATAATAATAAGCCAGTGTGTTACTGCTGTTGATAACATTTGTTTTTTAACATTTTTTACAGAGAATGCTCACATCCAGACAGTCACTAATCGAGCCAGTTGGGCAAGAAAGGATACAAATGGTAGCTCAATGTGGTCAGCATGGCCCAGAGGGTAGAGTGGTTATCCAGCAATCAAAACCTTCCTGGTTTGATCTAAAGCTCAAAGTCTCACTGAGCGAGACACTAAACCCTCTAATCAATCCTGATGAGCAGGTTGGCATCCTGTATGTTAGTCTGCAAATATGTATGTGTGTGGGTGACTTGGTGAATGGTGACATGTGTAAAAAAAGGGCTTTGAGTGGTTGATAGAGTAGAAAAGTGCAGCTGATTACCAATTAATGCATTGATGACAGTGCATAGCCCTAAATAAGCGTAAATAACATTAAATCATTGTAAATAGTTGATCATGTTGTATATGTTTTGCACTGCAGCCTGTAATTTATGTATGATGCATGACTGAAGCTATCTGCAGGTGTTGATATTGTCCTCCAGGTTGTGATCATGAGCTGTAACTCGTCTGTGTAAATCCTGTTTCAGATACAGGTGTTTCCAACAGATAATACACTAGAGACTTATAGCTTAGCAATGTCACACTACTGGATTGCGGTATTTGGATGGAGTGCTAGGTGTGAGGGGGCCTTCAAAATGTTGTGCCCAGGGGCCTTCATTTTCTTAATCCATGCCTGAACACTGGCATCATAACCTTCACTCCTTAACAGAAATGCTGGTCTGTTTTACATCCCCGAATCACCATAGCTAAGAAAGCATATCAGCTTAACAAGAATAGCAGGACTGATCAACATGTACTGTCATGGTGGTGAAGGGCTAGAATGTGTATTAAACTGGTAAAATAACCCATCAACTTATCAATTTAGTTATCAGTATGTCCATAGAAAATGAATTGAGACAATATATTGGTTTATACCAAGATGGATCAGTCAGTCTGTTAAAAACAGCAGGTCCTCTGCATTACACAACAAATATGTTGTCTGGTATGTCCAAATGTACATGTGTTGGTGGTAACTGTTCTGACACCACTGTCTGCTGAGCATCATGTGTCCGTTCCTCTGAAAAATGTTACAAATCACATTTAGAAAAAAATATCCATCTGTTTAATTTCTGATCAGACTCCTCAGTGGTTAAATTATGTTTGTGGTAAGGCACAAAAATGTCTTGCAAGGGTTTGGAAGCTTTGTGGTCACAGTTTATAAATAGCTTAATGATAAGAGTTTGGAGACAATGTAATCAAGGTTTAACATATGCACATCTTTAGGACTGAGAGACATTTTGGAAAAAGGTTCAAATGTTCAAGAAATGATTGCAGTCTTATAGAGAAAAAAAGTGAATGCTTAGGGTAGGGATCAGTTGTTTTAATTATCTCAATCCTGATGAAGACCCCCATTAAGATAAAAATGATTTGATTTTCTTCATTAATATGCATGATAAAAAGCTTTTAACATCAAGCACATTTTCTTCTCGCTGTGTTTTAGTGCCAGAAGAACATGTATGGTCCTGGTGTTGCACTGAACATTCTTTTTATTCACATTTTAAGGGAGCAGTTCATTCTTCCTTTTCAGAGAAAATACAACTCAATGCCACTCTGTCTGTTAGACTCACAACCTGTCATCAACTGAAACAAAGCAGAACCAATGAGGTGATTCATGTGTCTCAGTGTGTGCCTCAATTTTGGCACTGTGTTAAAAAATCAAATTTGAAAATCCTTATGTAAAATATAAGAAGAAAACTAGAATTACCACCTCACATGAGTGTACCTCAGCCAACCAGTGAAGTTTCAGTTTACATCCATTTCTGTTCAGACCGATTTGTAGCCATGGCAGTAGACAATTCTTCAGACATAGATGCTGCCAAAAAGAAGCAACACATTCTGAAATCTTCATACTTTACACACCTTCAGCCTGGTAGCACTGACCTATGCAATCACCACAGTTTCAAGGTAGTATGTGACCACATGTTAAGTATGGCCAAAGTTTTGTTTGCAGTATGTTGTGATGTAACAGTGAAGATGACCTTCTGACCTTTTTTTCTAAATTTACCAAGTTGTTTCCAAAGGCTGTCCAATTGTTGTGAATGGTGAGCATGTGGTACTTTGGTAGCCCAGGTCACCTATGTATGAATGTGTTTGTGAATGGGGGAATTTTGACCTGTAGTGTAAGAGCACACTGAGAGGTCACTTTGACGAGGAAACAGATATACAATTGTTGTCCATTTCTCATTAGGTTCAGGATTTGGCCAAGGAAACTTTGACATGTAGATGGCTAAGGCCACGGACACAGCAACCAGAAATGTCTTATACTTTCACTAAAACTTGGTCATTTCATCCTTGAGTCCAGGTTTAAGTTTGTGCCCTCATATTCATAAAAATTGGACAAACAGATGGTCACAATGTGGCCAACCACAGTCAAATCAGTTGATCCTCAAAGGATCCATCAAAACTCACATGCAAAATTTCAAGGCAGTCCTGAGATATTATATTCACAAGAATGGGAGATACAGATAACTGGACTATTTAATCCTGTGGCCACAGCCTTCCAGCCTGTGTCAAAATTATTAACACATCACTTACACACATTAAGTAAAAAAAAAAAGAAAAGAAACTTGGAGGAGTTAGGAGTTGCTATGAATAAATACTTACTGTTCCTACATGTTCCTACAAATGCAACACATGCATTGTCATAAATGTTCTTAGTTGCAGATAGAAACAGTTTATAAAGTGAACTTGTTGAAATGGCTTAAGAGATCTTTTCATGTTTTTACACACTCAAGCTGTCACCTTAAACCCCCAAACCTACTCCTCCTTTCATCCTCTCCCACCTCATTTCCTGTGTTGCACATACAGTAATCTTCATGTCGTCATAGCAGCTGTCCTGGTCAGACAGGAGATGAGAGAAGCTGCTTAAAAACATGCTTTGCTGGAAGACACACAGGCATATCCTGTCTACATTTTCTGACAAGCCACTTCCTCAACTTTGAGTACCTAACTTAGAATTACCTGAACCACAATATTATTATATTACATACACATTTTCATATTTTGTAGAGAATTGAAGGTGGGTGCCATTCAAGGCCAACAGTAGATACTACATAGAATTGGTTGAAAGCTGGAATGGACCGATTAATCCATTAATTAAAATAATTTAAGTCTATAACTGGCAAAGTGATAACATCAATTTCATGATTAAATACTCACATACATGTTGCAGGAATTTCTTATTTAATTTTGTGAACTGGATGCGCCAATAAGTGATGTGTAGTGGTTAATATCAAATATATCTTAAGAATTTTTTTTTCCATCTAACCCTACTTACGTATTAGTAGTCAGATGTGTTGTCTATGGAAATCCATTGGCTGACTGAGTCATCACTCTAGCCAAGATTGATTGTTTTAACAGTGCTTACTATAAAATACTCTATACAGGCATATATAGTCTAAAGAGCAAGAGCAAGCCTGACATGTTAAGTTGACCAGAACTTATAAAGGTAAGATCTTATGAGATCTTGTGTATTTTTTCTTGTTTGCTTTGCACGGTAATTTGTCAAATCACAATCCATTAAGCATTTCTAATTTTAATTTTGCACATTAGAACAATATCTATCATTGGCTCACATGGGTGAACAATTTCTCCTTATTTACATTACAGGTTGAGATGTCCTTTATATTTCTGACAGCACTTTTGAAGTCTTTTTCAAGTACAGAGATACAGACAAAATCATGAATAAACCTCTCTGATGTTTAATAATGATGATTATTATCAATAATAAAAAAATATCACTTCTGGTGAGGCAACGTAGACATGATGAATTGATGATATGTGGGCTATATATAGCAAATAACAATAGCAACTGTGCTTAATGTTTGTGTGTAGTGATAGCTGCTCTGGTGTTGTTCGAAAACCTGTAAATTTCCCTTCTTCATTGCTGCTCTTTTTCTTCTCACCGGTCTATTGATTGGGGGAGCAGGCAGATATACTGACATGCTAACAGCTGATTAAAAGCATGTGTCCAGAAATTCATGGCCGACGGAGGGCATGGGAATGGCAGCTCCTCCACCACTGGTGTATAAATGTGCTTGGTAACTGAGGACTAACTGCCAGTTTGTATAGATCTTTGTCTGCTAAGGTATGTGACCACATTGTATTTACTGTTATGTTTCATGCATCCGGCCCACTGGTAGCATCTATCTTTGCCTGGATCAGCTTGTGTGGACCTTGTACCTTCTAGAGGGCTTGGGCGCCTGCCTGTAAACAATTTAATCCCAAATATGGCAAGATAAGGAAAACAATCTGGTATTGCCACATAGACAGCTTATTATTCCTGGAATTGTGTTGATCCACAGAAGATTTGTCAAATGGTGTTTGTAAGAAAGTTCAGATATAAAGCAATTGTCAAAATGTCATTTTATGACTTTCCTGTACAGTAAACTACTTTATGTGATGACAGGAACCTTTTTAGAAGAAAAGTATCCTCCTCTCTTAAACAGGATTGTACGGTATTATAATGTTGTGACAGGAAACTGTTTAATTAGGTTTAGGCACCAAATTACTCAAAACAACAAAACGTTTGGTTACAAACAGGAAAAAAGAATATAATTGGTTGGCAAACTTCTGGACAGTTACATGGTGACAAACTACATTTAGATCCCAAAGTAAAAGTTTGTATTAAGGAATTCTACAGCCTTTCATTCATAATTCAGCTTACTAGGTTAAATATTTATACATAGTAATGATAGCTTTAACTGCAAGGGAATAAAAGTATAAAGCTGTATAAAATGAACATAACTCAAGTACAGTCCCAATCAGATTTTTTGAGTTTGCTATTGTTGAATCTGTTCTATGTGACAATAGACTTGGCCGAATGCGTGCGTAATTTAGTGTGGTATCAGAGGAGTTACTCTGAACATGAGCTATGTATGTGTTCACTATGCATGTTGTCCTTGAGTATGTCTTGTCAAAAAGACTTGGAACAGGAACTGCCCACGCAATAAAGCCAATGATTTATCACTGATATCAAAGCCTGCATTCTTTGCTATTTCACCTCCACTAAGTGAATGTGTTTGCTTCAATTATAGGTGGCATGCACATTGTTACTCTTAAAAACTATGCTTCAGGTATTTTTCGTGGACCTTCACTTAACATACCAAGGTAGTCTGATAGCAACTCTGGATATAATAGTTCACACATCATGAAGGACATGTGGGTGGTAGGTATCAACTTTGCATAGTTGGAAACTTTCTAACGAATACACATTGTACATATAAAGCTTCTAGTTCCATTTTGCTGGAAAAGAAGTTGCAATCACTATTTGAGAAAATATTTTCATTGCCTGCGCAATTCTAGTGGAGGTTGTAAGTCAGGGTCAGATACGGTGCTCCTGTCTGTGAGCTGAAGAGAATCTAGTAGCTTGGAAAACGACGCTTTAGCTGGGTGAATGGCGCTAAATGCACTTTAGTGCTTAATATGAAAGTGCAGTTCTCTCTAATAATTACAGAACTGAGGCTGTGTCTATTATGTACGTGCATAAAGAAGCACGTTTATTGAATCCCTTATGGAAAGTTATTGCAATTTACAGACTAATATAAATTATTATTTTCTATGGTTTTACCCTCTGCTCTCTGTGTATTATCTCTGTATAATACTGTGTCTGGATTATAGCGCAGGGAGTGTTCGCCTTTAGTCACTTTGTGTGTGTCCCTCAATGTCTTGGCGGAAAATCCGGAGATTTTGTTCACTCTTTAAAGCTGCGATCTGGGAGTTTCAAAATCAGTGCACTGAGCACACATGCATACTTTTGAGACATGATGCATGCAAGCAGAAAAGCTTTGCATAGCATTTTTGTCCTGTTGGAGCTGGAAGTAAAGGTCAGTTTCACTCCAGTGTGCACAGGTAATTCAAAAATAAGCCACTTTACATCCTCAAGCTACAATAAAAGATATAATTAGATGTATTTGTGTCATGCCAGCTCTCAAGTGCTGCCAGCTTTTGCATCAAAAAGCTTATTCATAACCTTTTCCTTGAGAAAATGCAAATTGTTTGTATTTGGATCATGGATTGGGCTCTGTCAAGGAGGGGCAGAGAGGAGGGCAAAACCTCAGACTGCTGAAATCACACATCCGCAGCTCAGTACTGCCTGTAAGCCCCAGGTTTCGCTGGCATATCCCTACTCGCTACCTGGCTGGGAAAACAAGCATTTGGGCAAGATAAGTCACGGTTTGCAGTGATTATGTTACAAAAATGCCATCATCTTGCATTGCCTTTGATTTCCAAAGCAATGGACAGCAACCATCATTCTGCTCTTTTTCGTGACTTCATATTTTATACATGAGTAGATCTGAACACTTCCCCATCCTGCCTTGTGTTAACAAAACCCACGGTTTAGCACATAGCTAATTTATAAACTAGATCATTGGTAATTTAAGTGCAGCTTCCTGCTCTGTACTTCACCACCAGATTTTTTTTTTCAAGTCGATCAATCTCTGTGCTGAAAGTGGAGTGAATGAGACTGCCCGGGTTATGCAGCTTGCCAAAAAAACCCTCTCCCCTCTGCTGTGGTACCTGAAAGGTCCAGAGGTCAAAACCTCAGTACCTAAGCCAGGCTGCTGATCTTTATTCAAAGGTAGAATAGCCAGCCAAAATCAAACCCTCTGCACTGACTGTGCAAAGAGTACCAGGGCACAGTCTATTTTAAATATTCACCCTGGCTCTATTGCAAATCCTGCTAAGCATGCAGCCAAAACTGAGGCATATTTTGTGGGGAAGAACTTTTTGATAGAGGGAAAAATAAGTCGTGTCACCTAAAAATACACCCAAATATGTGCCACTTTATATTCCTGTTATCTGAAAAGAGAGCCAATGAGTTATCAATCAGGACAAGCATCTGACTGGGGCAACTTAGAGTAGATTAATGGTGCTTTTAAGTTGCCTAATTACAGCTTTCAAGATAATGAAGGTCATTGCTTGTTGTGTAGGAAACAGAGCGTGTCATGTGAGAGGAGAGGAGTTAATTTAACTTGAGAAATGCAGGAAAGTCTTCCACTTAAGCCCTGTCCAAATAGCTTCACAGTGGTGAACTCAGAGCTGCACCTAAAGAGCTGCAGCTCATCAAGTGTGTAGCACCCTCCTCCTCACCATATCTTATTATCGTCCAGCCAGCAGCCCTGACTTCATTGCAAAGTTGGTCATGCAATTTACAATAAAAATATTATTTTTCCTGCTTACCTGTATCTCACCTTTCACATTCTAGAAGAATTAATGAGCGAGTGGTCTTTTTTCTCCTAGCTCAGTTGTCTGTCTGAACAAAGGCTTAAACTTGGATTTTTATTTTCCTTGACAAAATGGGTTAACAGGAGTCCGGTCACTAACACCTACATCATTGGTTTAGATTTATAGTGTCAAATATCTCTTGTTGAAGGCACCACCATGACCCTACTGATGTGTCATGCATGCCATATCAAGTTATTTTTCCCATGTTGACTCTGTTTACATCCACTTTTGTTGAGTCAACATGAGAAAGTCCAACTTGTTTCAATAGCCGATACAAGACTACTACTGTGTCGGTGCTGTGTTTACATTGTTTCATTCACTGTCGAGAGCGAGGCTGCAGTAAGAAACAAGGTTCCTCAGTGGAGATGGCTTTACTAGATGTCTATTATTGAAAAAGAGAAGACTGGTTTTCCATTGTGCTCCTTGTTTTCACTCAACAATCCCACAGTGAAAGACACCCATGCCGAACGATCACAGTTCTCGCAGACTTAATGTTATGTCTCTAGAGATGTCATTTCCCCAACCTGCTGTATATTTACAATTTGATTTTGACTTAAACCAGGCAGCTGCAGTAGGTACAGTGTGGCTTTAGGGGCGGCAATGTTTTTGAGCTAAATGCTAACATTAGCATGCCACAATACTCAAAATGACAATAGGAATATTACAGTGTTTATCATCTCAGTTTGCATGAAATACAGTGTTAGACACAAAGAAAAAACTACTAGCAGTATTTTTACAGGAATGTGGCCAAAACGTAAAGTACTGGACAAACTGACATTATTACCTGATAATGCCAAGTAAAGTAATTAGTATGGTGGCCAGGAGGTGTCAGGCGATATGCAAATTCAAAATCCTTGTCAAAAGAAAAAAGCATGAATACCAATAGCCGCAACACGAACACAAAAGAGCTGCAACATGAGTGCAAAAGATCGACAGTGGAGCGAACTTATAATGGAAGCAGAGGAAACGAAAACCCCCTACCCAAGAAGTTGGACCATAGTTTTACACTACTTAATTAACTGAAACTATAACATGCTCATTATTATTACTAGTTAATGTGATATTTTGATAAAATGTTAACCATTAGCTGGCTGACTTGGGACACAAATACGTTATCTACTTTTGCTGAAAGCTAATGGTACAGCTCACATGTGTACAGCTGGCTAACATTAGCTGCTGACATTAGCAGCTAATGGTTAGCCTGAACGTTATAAGCTTACTTACATTGTGTACATCTTTTGCATATGTGTTGCGACTCTTTTGCATTTGTGTTGCGGCTATTGGCATTCGTGCTTTGTTTCTTTTGCAAAGCATTTGAATTTGCAAATTGCCTGACACTTCCTGGCCACCATAAATTACACTTCATCATCTTGAAAACATAAATCAATGAGTCAGACATGGCAATCCAAAAGAATTCCATTAATACCAAAGTGGGGGGTGAACAGACGTTAGCATCCTTAGAGCTACTCTGATACGATGGCTAAAAATGTAAAGGAAAACAATTCCAAAACTACTCTGAAGAATTTGCTCTGATTTTTTTTTTTTTTTATCTAAACAATCTTCTGCCATAGAACAAGTCTGGAGAAAACTTTTGACATTGCGTTCTCTTCATTGTCCAGAGTCTTTGGGAAGATAAGTTGCTGTTGAATATATTTACTGTTTTTGTTTCGGTTAATTTAGAGGAGATACATTTCTAGTTTTATCAAACAATTAAAACATGAAGGAATTAACATTGGAATATAAAGGAGTAGTACATTATGTAACTACAGTCAAATAAAAAAAAAAACAGCTTGTTTGTTCAAGCCCACCTGGTTGGCAGATGGCTGTGTTGTACTGCAGACATAACGACATAACATATCAAATATTAAGAAATAAAAGCTGTATTGCAACTTGAATTGTATATCTTTCCGTTTACTTTCAGTGCAATAAGCCTAAAAAAATTGCATGCTTTAAACTCATATGGTACTTCAAGCTGATGATATGATAAATGATATGCACAGGCTTAGAGAGCAGCTAAAGACACAATACACGGCACTATGATGATACAGCTTGTATATATAAGACAGGTTAATAAGTTAATTTGATTGAAGAACATTACTTGTCACTATGCACTTGGGAGCTTCAAAAAGCTAGCATGCAAAATGATTTCCACTGGCGCAGTCTGGCTTGAGGCCAAGATACATTTGGTGCAGTATAGCTAAAGAGATTGCAAATAATAAGTGGGTTTTTTGCTTTGAATTCACCTGGGATGTCTCTTTCTTTTGACCATTTTCTATCTGAAATTCATGCATAATTGCTCTATTGTTTATAGATATTTCTGTTGGTCAAGGAACAACACAGCTTAATTTACTGCCACAATTCTCTGTGATCATGCAGCTCTGAGTCACATAAAAGGATTTGAACAATGAAACAGGCCTGCATTCATTCACATTTTAAGGGGATGGTACATTTTCTTTTTAAATAGTTATCACTGTGTTTGCCTTGCTTAAAAACCTTAATTACCTTAACTCGTTACATCAAAGTGATTGAAAAACATCCCTCTCAAATCAGAAATACCTTTGTTTCACATTTCAAAGAAAAGTTTTTGTCAGAAGAAGTAGCTGGCAGGAGCTCTCCCTTTGCTCCGCTGTTATGCTTTTGGGAATTTTCTATGGCCTTTCTGTTTTTTATTAGATAGTAATTAACTGGGAGTGAAGACAAAGAATGGCGAGGGTGGGAAAGAAAAGCAAAGCGCAGAATTATTTTCACGCTGGTGAGAGCAAATACAGCATCCTTGGTTTAATCAGCTGAATATGACAATACTTGTAAGACTCATTGTTTCGGCGGCACCAGTCTTCCATTAGTAAGCTCTTTAAACATCTGCCAGGAGCCAGACGAAAAGCCTATATTGTCTCGGCTCGCTATATATCCAGCACTGTCTCTGACAATTTCCCTCCCTCCTACTATCCATCTCTTTCTCTCGCTATCTCCTCGCATTGTATCTCCTACACAACGTTACCTCACCTCCCCCCCCTCTGTCTCCAGCTCCTTCACCATCCCATTCTCTCCCTCCATCCATCTCCATCTCAGCCTCTCACTCCTTCCTCTCCCATCAGATTAGCTTTAGCTTGGTCGTTCTGCCTCTCGTCTAATTGGCCGCCGGTGGCTGATTGGCATGTGAATCACGGCAATGTGAGAGCTGCCTAAATATTAATTGTGTGTAGGTGTGTGGACGTAGGTGTCTCCTCATCATGCTCCCTTTCATTAGGCGGAATCATTGCAGGACTTTTTTGTAAGCAGTCTACCCTGCTCTATGATATCTAAAACGCAAAATATATCCATTTTTAAAAGATGCCATTTTGAGTATCACTGTCATTTGCATTTAGCCGCCACCATGAATGTTGGTTCCAGCTGGGATAAGTGGAATGCTGTAAAATGTACATGTTGTTCAAAGCAGAGCGTTTATTTCCATATCATCTGTCAGCATTAGTTACATCAACCGAATTCGTATAAATGATCCCTTCCTCCTCGGCTAGTAGACGTCTGCAGCAGCCCGGAGCCTGGCTGAGAGCTTGATGGACTGCTCGCAGTAAGTAAAGTGAATACCCAGCAACTATGGAGCAGCGATATATTATAAACAAATAGCCAAGATGGAGTGATTCTTATGAAGTCTTAATCTTGCCAAACAGTACGTGTCTCACAGATAGCTCGGGATACAGGGAGAGCGTGGCAGCATGTCAGCTGTAGGTCAGCTGAGATTTTGCTTGAGGGAGCAATCTGGCTTATTGCCTGCACACACAAGCGCACACACACATTAGACTTTGACATCACAGCACTGTAGCTGCTGCCTCGGTACTCACGATTGAGGAGGGAAGAAGGAGCTGGTTTTATTGTCTGTGTTTGTACAAATATACTCAGGGGGATGTGGCTTTTGTCCTGCACATGGGGGGCTGTTTCCCCATGCTGCAGTAAGTAAACTAAGTGCTTTGTTTACTGCTCCATCCTATCTCAGCAGCTCTTAACAATGAGAGTTTTAATTGTTGTGACTGTGCAGATGAAATAAAATTAATTCCATCAGCAGTCAGCAGATGCATATTTGGGTTTATTTGTTTTTCAATGCAGTCTGCTGAGAGGAAATAAACAGTTTTCAGGAGGAAAGAGACCCATGGCTAACTCTTTCAAAGTCAGAGGTTGCTGTTTGTCCGGGGAGTCAGCATGCCTCTGAATGCCAGGCTGAGCAAGGCAAAGATGACAGTCGGGGAGCTAATCCTCTGAAATAATTTGGTCGGCAGTCTCTGAACTTCCACATTATCTTCCCCTGCATACGGCTGATGATTTAAACGCCTCAGCCTACTTTTGACAGGTGAATACAAGCCTCAGCCCGCTTTTCTAATAGGCAAACATTATGGACCGGCTTCATGTTTTGGCCTCCAGTTTGAATTTCTTGCACACATAGGGTATGAGGGACCTTTATTTTGAGATAAGGGAGCTAACAGACCGAGCAGCCGAAGCCACAGAACTGAAATATGCTTGCACACTGGTTTCAAGCAGTGAGTGATGGTGGATGGCATTATTTGCTGGTTCCTCGTTGGTGCACAGACCACAACAGATAGCTTCATTTAATAGGTTCCCTCAAGTATGCTGTTGCCACACCTGCTCGGCACGAGAGACAAATTGTTTACCTTGTCAAACAAGTAAATAAACATGTCACGAAAGCAAACGAGGAAGAATTTATTCCCGAAAGTAATAACGCTGCACTCTTCATATGAGATATTTATTGAAGTACTGTGAAATGTTCCTTTATCTTGATGATGGTAGAAGCATGCATTGTTTTTGGAAGGTCTCTTATCTACAGAATAACAACAACAAAAAATAAGTGTCCTGAAGAAGGTTGCTCGTATTTGACTGATGTTTCAGTTCAGGCCTGAATAACAAATTTTATAGAGAATCCATATGTGATTTTGAAAAATAAATTACGTTTTTTGACACACCCACACACACATCCTTGTTCATCTATGTTTTTGAGGACCCTTATTGACAATGCATTGCCTAACCCTCAATATCATAACAAAATGCCCAACCAAAACACTTGGACAAATCCTAACTTAAATGTTATGATAACCTCAACCTTAAATCCAAGTGTTACCGCACACACACAAAGCAAGGACCAGCAAAAATGTCCTCATTCTGTTGGTTAAAAATATACGTTGGCTCCCACTATGTAGGAAGTGCAGGTTCCAACAAATCCATTTTAAAGAAATGCTTACAAGCATATTTGTTATCGCGGTAATATCATTGTATCTTCATATCTATAATGAGGTTCAGGCCAGTTGATGAGTAACTTGGTCGGCTCATCTGCCGAACTGGTTTTTTGCCTGAAAAGTGTTTGGGAATTACTTTGCTTTGCGTTAATCATACCACCAAATTACAACAGATTGTAGTCATGAAATGAATAAATAACTTTTCCACAACTGCTTTTGCTTTAAAGTATTTGTTGTCCCAGTAGCAACAGTGCTAATGAGTTCTACTGTGGGAGAAATCTTTTTGCCATGCTCTCATGTCTTTTGAACAAAGCCCAACTCGGGGTTAAAAAAAAAAAAAAAAAGATTTCATAGATATCAGTCAAATTTGACATGGTATGTATTCCAGTATTGACAATTCTGTTTGCATTTGTGTCAAGTTAGTTTCTTTTTTTTTTTTTCTTAGACATATTTATATATATTTGATTGAATCCCTCAGCATCTGTATATACCCAATTTGTTAATTACGAACTGTTTCATTAAGCTAGACTGATATGCAGTCTGATGCTGTGATATATATCTATAAAGTGACTGCAGCAGCCCTCAACTCAGGCTAACATTCGCGACCTTTCCATCTGCACGAACTTTCTGGCACCAGGATCACTTAGCACTTTACCACACTGACAGTATATATTTATCTTGTGTGCGTAACATCTCAGTGTTAAAGTGTGTAACCTGCTACACTGCAGTTTTCCTGCATTAACCCCCTATTCTCCGAGTGTATCGTCAGGACAGAGCCTGGGAAGCTTTCACACTGAGGTGTGTGGTCATAAGACAAGTGAATATTCACATGGCAGTACTTAAACGTTATTCATTTATTAAACTCTCCCATATAGGAAGGTTTAGGTAAACAATGATTATCAGACATGTCTTAAAAACAAGTGATTTGTTAAATAGTTGATGTATGGATACCTTCAAAAACAGCCACAAAAGAGCAA
>JAOWBC010000182.1:21557024-21579049 GCA_028566105.1 Hypoplectrus providencianus
AATATAATAATAATAATAATAATAATAATAAGAATAATAATAATAATAATTATTATTATTATTATTATTATTATTATTATTATTATTATTATTATAATATTAAAAAAACACCTTTTCTTCAAACACTTTAAACACTGAATCATTTAAATTGTTTACACATGTACTATGTCAAAATATTCAAATGTTAACAGTTAAAATAAAACACTTATTGGACAAAAGTAGGGCAAAAAAAGCTAGAGATCATTTTTAATGCCTTTTATATTTCTACTTTGAAGCAGAACCTCAAGATGTACGACTGATTCAAGGCTGGGGAGATTCATGCAGATGTCCACGGACATATTTCAGCGCTGTTCAGACATAATGGTATTTAAAGCTCTTCAGAATGCTCAGGGACATCCCAAATCATGCATGTCAGTGTTTGGGTGTCTCAGCATTATGAGAACAGACAGCAAAGGAGAAGTTGAGCAAACTGTGTCCTGCTATGCAGTCTGTCATGGGCATCATTTTCTGCCCTTAAAAAACTTTCCTCATGTGGAGTTGAAAAGGTCATTACATACAGCTGCAGCTGCTCCCAAATGTTCATGAGGAACACTCAGTAGGGAGGTTTGGCCTTTGTTTGCATGTAACACTTGTCATCATAACCACTACACATATTACAATGGAGACATGTTACGTAGTTTTCATTAGTAAGTGTCTTTAAGCATCTAATATAAAAGAAAATCCAATAACTTCACATAATGAATACTGGAAATCTGTATGTATTTACCCTTTCCACAATGAGAAACATGGAACAACAATTGCTGTGGACATCAAAATGAAGGGTTCTTCCATATCAGTTAGTTATTAATCTAGCAATGAACATTTATATTCCCATTATCATACAATCTGCAGCATGCATAAATAACAACTATACAAAGAGAGGATTCAAGATTTGTGGGCATCTCCTGGCACTTTGTCTAAACAATAAATGAGTGGGCTGTGAGATGAATCCCAATTCCAAATCTTGACCATCCCATTTGCTGGAATAAAATGTATGCAATACACAGTGAAGAATAAGCAATTCAAATATGCATTTCATTTCAGAAGTATGATTGCCATAGCTTGCAGATAATAAAAAAATCTAAAGGATTAAATGGCTATATGTATATTCTCTCTATACATTACATGTAGCAATTCATCGTGTTCAGGGTCATGATGAAGGATCATTTTCTGATAATGTTTCAAAGGCTAAATTGGTCAGAAACTCTGGTAGCCATCTGGACAAAATAAGTATTCAAATAACTGCACATAGAAAAAAAAAATTCTAATTCATCCCTCTAGTTCCTCATGCAAACAAAAGTAGTATTTATGATGATATGTAATACAGTGGAACCTCTAGATACGAGTGTCCTAAGATACGAGTTTTCCGAGATACGAGCCGAGCTCGATCGGTATTTTCGGCCCTAGATACGAGCGAAAATCCAAGATACGAGCCGAGTATAGCCGATCGAGACGTTGGGGACGCTTCGTAGGCGTATGGCCGAGCCGAGCCAAGTAAAGCCGAGCAAATAAGAGCGCCTTGGGGGACGCCGATGTTGGCGTCAGTTCGTGCTTGCTCTCATACCGCTAGCATCAGTTTAAAATGTAAGTTAAAATAAGTTACGTAAGTACGTTCGTCTCACCACTCTCCTCCCTCCCCTCCACTGTCTACAGTACTCTCCGTTCACCAAGATCGTCTGACTCCGTGGTTAGTGCAATCAATTTATTTACAGTATTTATTATTTATTTACAGTATTTATTATTTATTTATTGTATTTCTTATGTGTTGTATTTATTGTATTTATTTATGTAATATTTAGGGTGGAAAAGGTCAGTTTTAGGCAGGGTTAATTGCATTTTGGGGTGCCCAGGAACGGATTAATTGTATTTTAGTTCATTCTTATGGAATTTCGAGTTTCTAGATACGAGCAAATCTAGATACGAGCCCGCTTCTGGAATGGATTAAATTCGTACCTAGAGATTTCACTGTATCTTTTTTCTCCCTTAGTGTGACCCTAAACCAGTTGTTAGTTACCATATAATCCCCAATAACACAAACCCCAATTACAAAACCGTTTGGATGTTGAGCAAATCATAGATTGAATTTGATATCTTTGTAGACAGAACACGTGAAATTTATGTGTGTTCAATAAATATAGGTCCCAAATCTGCAAATCATTGCATTCTATTTTTATTTTTTTTTAACGAGGTGCTTATACTCAACTTGTGTCATTTATAACAAGCAAGAACACACGTTTTTTATTGTTGTGAGTTTTAATGAAATGTTTTTCATTTAGTGGGAAGAGTCTCAGAGGATTCTGGAATTACCTTCAAACAGTGGTAACAGTTGTGACCTTGGGTGCTTTTACAGATAGCCAGGGATTCGTCTTTGAGAAAAGGGATGCTAAGCTCTGTGACCTGGATACATGAGAGGTTCAAACTGAGGCTAGATTTGGTCTGGTTCACTGGGAAGTGTCCTTGGTGCTTGTGCATCATGAATAAAGAAACCACTATGAGCAAAGACTAGCTAAGTATTTTTACTTACACAGGAAAACAGTCTGTCTCTTAAAAAACAAGGTAAATGTGTAAACTTCTATATCTATAAATGCTGCCCCACTACCAGCTAATAAGGCCACCTATCTAGCTTATAACCAAAATTGCATTACTGCTAAAATAAGCCCGAGCTGAGTACGTGCACCAAGACCAGTCATCTTTGTCCCAGAGCCTTCTAATCCAGTGGGTCATCCTTTGTGACTTTGCCCAGTGAGAGATGTTCCTCTTTAACAAATATGACCTCATCACTGCCTACAGGAAGTCCAAGCAGCACCAATAGCAGTGACACAGTGTTGAGGGGCCAGTGCCTGCAATGCTAAAGGCAAGACAACACCAAATGAGATGTGACAGCTCAAAGAGAAAACAGACCCAGCTGATGGGGCTAAAATGAGAACAGAAGGTCCTTTGTATGATGTGTGTGATTATTTTCACAGTGGGATTACAGTAGGAAAAAACGTGGGTGAGTATGTGCAAATGATGGGGAGTTGCATTGCATAACAATTAGGTTTTTGCAGTAACATGCATATTAAAGTTCAAATTTAAATCAAAGTGAACTACCCTCCTGTCTGTGACTTCTGAAGGAGGCAGTTTGTGTCCAGTGTTCAGCCATCAGTGCCCTTCAATGACCTTGTTATTGTGCACAGTGAGAAATAAGCAGGAATCAAATTTAGCTTAGGGGCTGTTCGTAAAAGATCTGAGCTGTCTTGGTAATGTAAAAGGGGGCGTGCGTGTGTGTGTGTGTGTGTTTGTGTGTAGGGGGGTGGGGGTGGTTCTTGCTGAAATTGTTGTTTCATCAATAAATAATGGCAGACAGAACTCTGATGGCCACGCAGTGCCTCTGATGTATGATCAAACAGAAAGCACTGTCCTGCACTCAAACTACAAACACAGCCACACGCCAAGCATCAAACACACACACACAGATGCACCCATCCACACACACACACACACACACACACACACTAACAAATAAGTCAAATTGTTTTGCAATCTTAAAACTTGACAAGAACCTTTAAAATCTGAAGCAGCGTAATTTCTCCCCCATACTTTTCAGTGATCTGATGAGTCTCAGCGTTAGCTTTCCTCGCTGCTTTCAGCTTTTCTTACATCTGCTGCTCCAGCAGTCAACTGATTCAAGGTACTCACAAAGCCTCTTGTTTCCAGCGGCTAGATTTGAGGGCTCCAGCTAGTTTTTCCTGCACTCGGAAGCCAAGCAAGCGCTTGAACCATTCCTTTTCTGGAGCAAACTCCTGGCTTTACTTCGCACACACTGCTCAGTCAGGACAACTGCTCCGACTCTGCTTACTTCGCTCTGGACCTGAATGTTTCCTCCTTCCTTTCTGATGTGTGGAGAGTTGCTGTTCATCTGTTTGCTGCCTCTTTTCATCTCCTCTTTTACCCATCAGGGAATGGTTTCAAGCAGGTGGGGTTCCAGGTTTTTGGTTTCCAAAATTGTTGCCAGTTCTGTTGGTACGAGCTTGTGAAACCATCTGCATAAGTCCCAGGGTTTTTCCTGGAATGTTTGGCGCCACACAAGAGGTTGTAGCCGATGCCAAACGAAAAAGCACCAGCGGCAAAAAACAAACAAACACATACAATAATCTCTGAATGGGTTTTAATAGAGATTTATCTAACACCTGTTGAACAAATGGAACATAAACTTCAATAAGAGGTCTTTGACTTTGAGCAGTCAGCTGTCCTACTAAATATATAGACTTTCACTAAATAGAATGCATAATGTCACAAACCCAAAGTACTTTAATTTCCCTGACCTAACCAAATTGTTTTGTTGCCTAAACCAAACCAAGAATGTCTTCCCCTTTCCCCAGTGCCTCTCAACACCCCTCTAGCGTCCCTCCTCTCCATCATATAACAATTTTTTTTTCTGTCCTCTTAACTGCATTGGACTACAGCAGAATTATTTCTTAATAACCATAGCTGACTTCTTTTCTCATAGCTTCTTGCTAATTACGCTGACTTCCTCCGTCCCCCGTTTTGCCTGAACACACCTGACTACCAACATGCAGTGCACTGATACAATAGTTCTTTTGAAGGTCTGGTTTGGTGACATTTTTTGGACAAAGAAGCTTTTTATGAGAGTAATTGGCAGTTTTTGAATAAATACATCTTATTTCACAAGGTTTAGGTTATTTCAATGATATCAAGCCAAGGCAGTGCCCCTTGTTTTTCATCTATTACTGTTAAGGTTTGTGCGACACCGACAGTGTAGAACTAAAATTCCGGCTGATATCTGATCCCCTTTGCTTCTTCTTTGAAACTTCTTTCCTTATTCTCATTTCTTTCTAATGTGGCTACATCCTGAAGCAAAAATATTTTCTTTTACATTTCTGTACAGCCCAGAAAAGGTTGATGTTCTTGACCTTTTGGATTCTCACACTCTGCTGTGCACATGAAGCATATTCATGCACTGCTTCTGTTGTGTTGCTTTACTGCATCATCACACTATGTCTGATTCATATTTTCTTTTTATTTAATGGAAAATGCAAATGTTGCTAATTAGTTTAAGACTTCTCATCAAAAAGGAAGAAAGTTTTATACTGACCTTTAAACTGTCATTATCAAAATAAGTCATCAGCTCAAATTGTGTTTTTAAATGTGATAGTAAAGATTGCTGGATAGAATATATGGATGTTGAGAGTAAAACTGTGAACTCCAAGCCACATTAGGAAGCCAAGGCTGAACATAGATAGTTTTTAAAGCAATATTTTTCTCGCCAATGTTCAGCATAGATGCTCAGCTGCTGAGGACACAGCTAAGGGGATGCTGCTATACCAAGCAGAACCACAGCAGTGGGGCTCGGTGGGTCTATCCCCTGGTGTGAGTAGAAACGCATGTCGAACAGCATGGCTAGCGGACAAACCCAGGTCCATGAAAAAAAAAAAAACACACTATATTGTTCCCCTTTGGACATGAACAGAGACACTTAGTTTCACGGTCAGTGCCTCAACCCGGAGCCACGCGGCAGCCAGGATGATACCGACGAATTTAAGAAAAATGTGATTATCAAATTTGCAAATATTGAAAAGGACAAAAGAAAATTTTAAAAAGAATTCCACAATTCAAGTTTAAGCTTAGTCATTAGTGCCTGAAAACTCTGGATCACAAAGTAGGGTCATGTACCCCTAGGGAAGTAGTTATGAAGGTCACTGCCAGCCACACACAGCATTGTACAAAGCTGTGTTTTATGGCCTTATGCGGTCTTTGCAATCAGCAAATGCAATAGCACTATACCATGATAACTGATTCATTAAAAAGTAACGGCTGAAGCCACCATTCATGAACTTAGTGGTGACGATCCCTTTGTCCTTGCTGCATTCCTGGGGACTAGCTTCCAGGACTTGTGTAAACAACAGTGAAACAGTGCCATGACCTCGTTGTGACTCCATTCTGAAACACACTTCTGGCTCTACACAAAAGTGAGTTCTTTTTGAAGGGTGAACAGAGTTCCTTTTGTAAGCATATGAGGGTGTGTTGGTAGGCAAGTCAAACGCTCGCTGGCCTAGATACAGTACTAGCCTTTGGAAGCAGCTGATTAGTGTGAGGCTGTGTGAATGGCAGGGGAGTGACTTTTGGTTTCTCAGCTGAGAGATGTAGTTCTTGACAATGATCACAAAAAGGGATGCATTCATCCTTTTTGTTATATAATGATAGTGATTATGAGATGTCTGTAAACTGATTTTTTTATTTGTTAACTTGTATCCCCATTCCTTTTTCTTTAAATTAGTATTTTTGTGAAGAAAAAATGCTACTGTTACTCTGTTACACTGAGTTACAATCTGCTCACTACTACCGCTTCTTCTCTTACTTCCTATTGTGACCTATTGCTTTGGTTTGTCATTGACTTCTGTCACATATATTTGTTTCTCCAATCCAATGTCACCTCTAGTGATGTATGACTCCATTCCACCAATCAAAAAGAGCCAGGCAGTCACATGACCGCAGTCCCAGGAGCAAATTGACTAATTTAAGTGAAGTTTGGCAGAGACAGCAGAGGAACCGGTGATGTGAGACTTACAGACAGAAGAGGCAGAACAGCCAACACATTCATTCTTAATTTATGTTATTTTGTCAAGATTTAATGCATTATTGTTTTAGTTGAAGTGATGCGGTAGGGCAATATCTGAATGTGCACATTCTTTTTTATATTATTTTTATTTAATTTCTTTGATTATTTATTTATTCATTTTTACCCTGAATTTGCACAAGTCTATTGAATGTTTATGCTAATGTTCATTATAAAAAATAATTAATCAGAACTAAATGACCAGTTAGTCAGTAACCCTCAGTTTCTTCCCTGAATACTTACTCTTACTCAAGCAATACTTTTTACTTTACTTCATATGATTCTAAAAAAATAGTACTCTTACTTGAGTACAATCTTTGGCTAATCTGCCCACCTCTGGTAGCTAGCTAGCTAACTAGGGCTGGGGAATATGGAAAAAATCAGATATCACAATATTTTGAAACTTAATACTTACATGGACATTACTTAACATGGATATTCAACAATATTTTAGGTTCAGGTTTTCACTGTGGATATAATGACAAAATTGGTAAAGATGGAACTGCTTCAAAACAAAAAACAAAAAAAACAAAAAAAACAAAAAAAAAACAATCAGGAAAGGAATCTAAGATGCAAATCTAATGTCATATCATTGTCTCATTCATTCATTCATTGTCTGAACCGCTTTATCCAGGTAATCCCGGGTCGCGGGGAGGCTGTGCCTATCTCAGCCGGCTCTGGGCCAGAGGCGGGGTACACCCAGGACAGGTGGCCAGCCTATCGCAGGGCAGACAAACACACACACACATTCACACCTACGGTGAATTTAGAGTTGCCAATTCACCTAACGTGCAGGTTTTTGGACTGTGGGAGGAAACCGGAGTACCGGAGAAAACCCACGCACAGGGAGAACCTGCAAACTCCATACAGAAGTGCCCGGCCGTCCAGGATTCGAACTTGCAACCCTCCAAGCACTCTTGCTGCAAGGTATGAGTGCTAACCACTGCGCCACCGTGGGGCCTAATGTCATATCACTACATTGATAGATTACCTTGTCCTAAGTAGCACGTAGCAAACTGCCTACAACAGCGTGCAACTCTATTCATAACCTATATACAATAAAAAGAATGAATGACGATTAATTAAATGAAAGAATCTCTGAGGGATTCAGACCCTGTACAATTTTTAAGAAGACATAACTATGCATGGAAACTAAGTATGCTCATTGCAGTCATGCTTGCAGCCCTGTCAAGTGTTTACTATGCTAAATGCTAATACTATAGCACTGAAAATACTAACAGGTAGAGCAGGTAGTATTTATCAGTGATTGTGTTAGCATGCTAACATTTGTATAATGAGCACTTAACCCAAAATGCAGTTTGGTTGGTCATTAAAGGTTTTGGTAATATAACCAAAGTATTTTAGCCTACCAGACACAGAACAGTTTTTCCCAAGGCTATAATCTTTGTTTATTGTGTATTGCACCTTTATTTAGGTTATTGCTCAGTTTATTTTGCCTTTTACTATTTGTCCTTTTTCTATTTCAGCTCCCATGTGAGCATTGTAATACCAGAGTCAAATTCCTTGCATGCTGCGCACACACACCCTTTTGCCAATATGCTGATTCTGCCATCATAACAGTACAGCTTTCCTCTTACTCTCTTCTTATTCTCAGCGCACTTGAATTGCATTCACATATAATTGGATGCAACCAAGATATATGTGAGTGCACAGAAGCACTCACATACAGACCATAGAAACCATCCAAATGCCTTAAGGTCAGAATAAATAAAAGACTGAAAAGACAATGAAAACTCAAGTCATTGAATCATATTTACTGGGCCTATATATTGTGAATTATCACTTTTATTTGTACTACATTTGCATTTGGATGTCAAACTCTAAGTTCTGTCTTTTGATATTGCTCATTTATTCAGCATACTGAACAAGCTTTTCAATATGACGGCTCTAGGATGGCACACACTCTCAATGATGTGAAACCTCCCTTTAGCCTATTAATTTATGTATCAAACGAGATAAATTAATAAGAATGAATGTAAATATATTTAAATTTGGTGTCGAGGCTGTGTTTTGTATCTCTCCCCGTCAAGCATATTTTAAAACCAGAGCAGGCAGAGATCAATGCATCTTCCCCATGGGGAACCACGACGAAACAGAGCTTGCAGGTGGATTCTGGGGTGGAGGTGGGGCGTGACATGCATAGGCAGCAGCAGCAGCAGAAGAAGCAGCAGCAGCAGCAGAAGCAGCAGAAATGAGCAGCTTGTTTGTCAGCTTAAATGTAGCACCCAATGACTACAAGATATAACCTATGTACCTCATTACTGCTCCACTACGTAGCTCTGACCTTTCATCTTGGCCCACCTGATATATAAAACTACCCCACTGTGATCACTGTATTGTTCCCCAAAACAGTTTTTTTTCTAAATGTGGACCAAATCAAATTCCAGTGTGAACTGTTTGAGGTCATAACCAACCAGCATGTGCAAGGAAAATAATAAGTGATAATGGATGACTGATAGACTTTACAGCCATCAATAAACCTCACTAGCCCACCCAGGTGTTGTCTATGTGCGGGACAACAATGAAATGCAAGAAAGATTCATCAAGGTAAAGCAGTTGACACAGGTTGCTTATAGGCTGGTTTTGTACATTCACCAGTATGTATCATAATGACAAATGCTGGTCCGACCAGTGATTATAAAGAGCGGACTGGACCTTTGAAACTGAAAATCGACCCACTTCTAATAAAGTGATATTAAAATCTGATATAGAGCCATATAATAAAGTAGCATTATTCACAGTTCATGTATTTGGTTTGTGTCACTCTGTTATGTAAAAAAACAAAAACCGAACAAAAAGAATCTCAGTCACATGAGCAAAAATACAATCTGATTTGGGCCAATTTGTCTGCAGCCTAATTGATCATAATATATATGTTAAAGGCATGAAGTACAGAAAACTGACTCCATGTAGCTCTGGTTTCGTTTCTATTCTTAATGTGGTATTTTCTTAGACCCATAGGTGACGCTGTTCAACAGACAGCTGCTATACCTTTCTCTTTAAACCGAGAGAGCAATCAATTGAGTTTAAAAAAGACAGTAGTTCAAGAGGCTTCACTGGCACATCACTTGTCTCTAAACTGAGAAACATGCAGTATCTGCCTCTTTAGCTGCTCAGATGTGCCGTATCAGTGGTAAGACGCGGGGAAGGCTCATTCCTCCTTTTTTCTTCCTGAAAACAGCTGCCTGCTGTTGCTGAAAACACCCCTGATGGGAACCAAAACAGTAAAGTGTTGTGGACTGTAAAGGGGAAAACAATGCGCAGAAAGAGGCTAATGAGCTCTTTAGAGCAGAGGGGAACTGCAGAGATGGGGATTCTGAGGGGATCCGTCACTATAAACGGCCAGTCATTTGACACCAGTCTTCACATGAATATATTGACTGCAGAGACATCATCAGCTGTAACTCTTTTTTAATACACTGACTTTCTGATGTCCCCGTGGCTCTTTACACTGCTGCCCAACAGACTGGATCAGTGAACACAAGTACTCCATCAGAGCAAACTACTGGAACTAGCCGATGGCCAAACATTTTCAAGGAGTTCATTACAGTAATGAATGCCTTTTACAAGCAATGAGTACACAACAGAATCGATACCCGGAAGAGACTTCAAGAAGGTTTCAACCGACTGCTTTAACATCACTGATTATGATTGATAAAAAAAAAACAAAAAACAGCATTATTACATGAAACTAAAATTAAACAAATGAGTCCCTGACTGACCTGACGGAATAATCACAATAATTATGCATGTGTTATCCACATTACCACTAGAATAATTTGACAACTCCCCTGCTGTACTAAAAAGCAGCGTTAATACAATATTAAAAGTATAAAAAATGACCATCTTTAAAGTCCAATTACCAAACGGCTACTACCATTCAGCAAATCCATGGAGGTTGCTGCAGCACAAACGAGCCACTGGCACACTGATTTCCCTGTGCTATGACCCATTTTGTTTCAGTAAATAATGGATGAATGAGTCAATGAAGGTTTGTTCTGAATGAAAACAGCCCGAGATGAAACTGAGCGCATTTGTATGCAACAGGAACACTGCCATACTGTAGTAGCAATACATTTTAAACCGATTGGATGCTGGTATTAGAGTCCTGCAGCCTCCTGACACTTGAATGCTTGTTCTCGCCTGTGCCATTCGTCGCCTATTCATCTATTACTTCAATTCAAAGACAGTGATGCTCTCATTTAGCCAGCGACGCTCAGCCAACGCTCACTGGGGATTGTACGCTGATGCCAAGAGACGGTGTTCTCACTAATGTATCCCTTCCAATAAATGTTAGTCTGTGTTTACTACAGTTACAATGCTGAGGCTGTGTGTAAGTAGTGACTCACTGTCAATGATTGTTCCATTGTAAAGCCTTCGAGACAATACCCCAGTGTCCCAAATCCCAAGTAGATTATGTGTAATGACACTTGGCTACTAGTTTTTGAGTAACATTTTTAAGAAACTCTCTTTTGATTTGTATCTCAGGGACCAATTCAGGCTGCAAGCATAAATTACCAGTAGATTAGGATTTATGTATTAAATTCAAGGAGTTTATGAGGTAAAATATATAGGTGCGTACTTTCTTTCAATATAATTACCCACACATTTTCAACCATGACAGGTGCAGGTTCGCCTCACTGCGTCTCAAGAACGACACTGACATAAGAAATACTGCAGGCAGCTTTGCTTTTCATTGGGGTTAACAGCTTAAACTGTTTAGTGCGTTTGATATATTTCTGGCGTTTGAAGAGCCTTGCTTCACTTATACTGACAAAATATGTGTTATGGAGCTACATGAGTGATGTGATCCCCAGGAAGGGTGTCAAGGTGATGAATTGTCACACTTTCCATCTCCTTTACAGACATAAGTTGTGTCAGCTGTGAGTAATACGAGGCCATAAAATTTGATGTATCATACATTTCAGTGGAAACAACAATAGCAAAAATAACTTTAACTGTGCAGCACCTCCAACAGTTTCCCCTTGATTCAGCTGTGTAACGAAGGGCACTGTGGTTAGCATGATTTACAATCACAATTTAGGCAAAGTGACATCTGATGGCATAAATATAAAGTAGAAGCGGATGCATGCACTGATCATCAACAGCTAATAAACTGAAGCTTCATTTTCACAACCAATTTGACTCACTGATAATTGCAATCCATCATTGTGAGTCTTTAGGATCAATGGGCAGAACCGAGCAGCGATGTTGCCTAGTCGGCCGTAGGCGTGTCATTATGATAAATGGCTCAATCAGCCGAAGCTGAGGAGGCTATACCTTATGAGTCACGCACAGATCAGAAAAGTTAAGGCAGTTTTGGCCACAACTTTATCTGATGCCACGATCAGTTTGATAAATACGCAGCCTCAAGGGAAGCATCATTTATTGGGTAGGGATTAGAGTGTGGAGACGATGCTGCCATCAGATTGTTTAGGGGAACACTGGTCTTTTTGTTGTAAATCCAAATGTAGAGTTTAAACACAGCAAAGTAATATACTGTCTGTTTTAATGTAGATTTGCCTACCCTCTGGGAAGACAAAGGAAATTACATTTTTTCCCAAATTCTTCTATACCAACAGTCACATTCCAAGACAAAGTGCCGCCTTCATGGATGCAATATGTCATGTTAAACAGTAGAGGGACATGTTCTGTATAAGACCACAAAAAATGAGCTTCATCTGCAGGACTTGAATGTAAATAACATATTAGCCATATCACGAGCAGAAAAAAAAAACAATGGGTAATACAGCAGCTGTTGTTTCTGTTTCACTAACTGCAATCCATCTACATCATGTTTACTGTTGCTATGGTATTGAATGCGGAAATCTTCAGAAGACCTGAAATGACTTGAGAGGACAATTAGGTTCACAAATGCGACACTTTGTCTCTGAGCTGGGTGGATTTTTCAAACAGAGAGAGCCTGTGATTTCTGAGTGGTAAGTCAGACCTGCAGTAAAATTGACAATAACAGCTTCCGACTGTGCATGTAACTTAAGGTCAGGCAGGTCTTTTGACCTTCTGAGAAAACAAAAGGTCCAAAGAGACGTAGAAAAAACTCCAACAAATAATGGAGCTGCAACTTGAAAACAACAGCAGCTCATCATCCCTGTTTCCTGCAGGGCTTTTATATCCCTTTCTTCATCTGGATAATATGGTTTTGTTGAACATGGTGGATGCTCAGAAATAATAATAATTATGTTTGGTGATGTTCCACAGCAGGTGGCACAGGGAGATCAGTGGTCTCTAATTATAGAGGCAATAACAGCAGAATAAAAAGAAAACTGAAATAAATTGCTTTTGCATGAAAAGAAATCAGTAAACACATATTTTTCTGCAGGTTCTTTACATCTCTATTGTGTTATTATTTTGTCTTTGATATATATTTTTTAGATTTCATACTAAGTCCATACACATGTTTAACATGTTCAGAATGAGTTGAGTTGAGTTTGCTTCAACTTAATGTTGATATGGCTCTAGAATAATGATCATCCTTAAAATGTTTCCTAGCCTTGTCATTAGAAAGATTTTTTTTTTAAAATTATTTTAATTCTGAAAAATTCTGACAATCTGTGCGACACAGTGTCCACAGTATTGCGTCATGGCGTTGTGATGCAAAGACCGCAGAGCTGAATTCCAGATGCAAACAGTCTCTGGTTTCCAGATGTTGCAGACAGACACAGACTTCCAGAAAGGGAAAGGAGGGCAATTGTGAAGCTGGACAACAGGTGGTGTAACCTCAGGCACATTACTGTCAAAAAAAAGCAGCTGTTACCCACAAACTGTGCTGGTTTCTTTGTTTAGTCCACTTTAATATAACAACAGCAAGAATGAACTTTGTCTGTTGATTTTTGAAGCTAAAACACCTTCTTGTTCCTGTCCTCTTTTATGTTCATATTAACCGATCGCCGAATTAAGTGTGAACCAAACTAGGTCTCACCATTTGTGGTCTCTATGGAACCCTGCATTTGGAGAATCAGTAACTAATAAAAACCTATATACTTATTAATAGTTAATCTACATTTACCATAGTACTGAGACCAGGCTGAATAAGTACACGAAACCTGACTGGAATGATTTACTCGTTCCTGTCAACATTACTGGACAGAAGTGTTTACACCGTCTCCATTTGCACAATTACAACTTGTAAAAGGTAATTGAAAAGTTATCTGTTTACACTTTGGTTGAATTTACATCTCTTAGAATCAGATTACTTTGAAGTAATTATTTTGCCAAAGTTCAGCTTACTGATTTCAAAAACTCAGCATCAGACCAGCTTAAATTGTTTGATAGAATCATGTTCAGTTTTTTGACTGTGTTACAATACAAAGATTTAATGGTAAAGGACATTATGTCTCCATCACTGAGGTATATGAGGGCTCCGCCTGTAAAATAAGTCAAGGTGATGGATTACCTGATACTCTCAAACTGCAATGTGAAACTCAAAGATACTGTACATGTTTAATTATCTTTGTGTGTGGGTGTGATTTTTTTTTCTGTACATGTTTTGGCACCTAATTATACCCTGTAATTCTCATAACCATTTTGTTAGTTGTGGATAATTAAATAGCTTCATTTTTCACTGCTACATGACCCTCACAATCCAAAGACATTTAGGCTCCAATGTTAAAGCTGCTAAGGCAAAAAGCAATCACGCTCCTTAATGATACCAAATTAAATTAAAAAAAAAATAAAATAAAATAGCCAATGCAGCTTTTCTGTGTGTCATTCTTCAGAAATGCTGGCTTCTTTAAAGGTATTTTATATCATAGGATGTCAAAATACACACAACCCTCAGCACTTCTTAGAAACTGGACTGACATTAGCAACCTACTGCACAGGGATCATTAAGCATTCTTACGCTAATGGAAAGAAAAGGTTTTAGTGCTTTTCACACCTTTTTTTTTTCATTCATTCTTGGACAGCTTCATTTGCTGATGCAAATATGTTTTGTGGAACCTGCCTGAACTCACAATACACAGGGTCACTCGACTTTGTTCTATGCAGACATTGAAAATGAGGGCAAAGCTTGGACAGACTCCAAATACAGTGAGAGTGACAGTCCAATTAATCACAATAAATAAAAGATAAACAAAACCAACAGCAGAGTGTATGTTCTAGCAAGCTATGTCATTCAGCAGACACACACACTGGCCTGTGTTTGGGAGCTCACTGTCATATCAAGACATTCACAGTGTTTTATGTCAAAGTCAGCTCTTTCTCTGTACCTCCCTAAAACACACACACACACACACACACACACACACACGCCAACACACCTTCACTCTGTAAACAACCTCAAGACTACAAGAATACAGCTTCAAAACTTCAAAGCGGCGGTTTCTCTTTACATTCTCCCGTCTACCAGCAGCTACTGACAAGGTGCCCTTGAGCAAGGCAGGTAGAAAGCAACCGCTCATGAAGCGGGTGATATAAACAGAGGAGGGACCGGGCAGCTCCCAGGTGTGAGTGTATGTAAAGAATGTGTATGAATGTGAAGCAGGACAGCACTGAAAAAAGAACATGCACACTCAGCAGATCCCCTCCCTGGCTGAATAAAGGAGAAGAAAAAGTGAAGCTTTGTATTTGTTGCACTATTTCGTACCAACAATTTTCCATGTTTAAAATCGCTGATTCAAAAAATGATCAGATAACTATGACAATTACCTGACAGGAGTACAAGTGTACGTCATCACATTGTGATTTAAATGCATGCGGTTGCTAAGATTCAACGGCCTTTCAAGGGACAATTTTCAGCTGGGGTGTGAAATGTATTTATATGCCGTGATGAGTGTCACCTGCGTGGAGGTATGTGGTTGTGAAACTGAAGCAGACAAAGACAAAGGAAGACCCTATTACTGTAGGCAAGACAGTCTGGAGACAAAAGATGGAATGCTGCTTTATCTCACATGCCCCCATGAACTTTAATGACAACCTCTAAACTGAAAAATACCCAAGTAGTGTGGGCTGGAGCTGCATCTAAGACAAGCAGAGAGAGCTGGCCAGAACGGTGACCAGGCAGTGAGTCAACCACACACACCATCACATAGGTAATGTAGCACTCACCAAGGAAAGTTAGCATAGCAGCACAATCCAGTGGGGATCAGCTTAGCATAATGACTCTCTCCCAAAGGTGAACCTATACACCAAACATCAGCTCTAAAGCAAACTGGTGGAGCATCTTTCGGGTTTTTTTTTTTGGTTTTTTTTTTTAATAATATGCAACCAATATCAATGGTACAACAACTGTCTCCTCCAGAGGGAGCTGCCCCACTGACAAGCCACTAAAGGTACACACTCAGCACATTATTTCTGATAGTGTGCCAGGCATAAGGTAACTTAATAAATTCACAACTGATGTTAATGAGGGAGCTGAGGTGTGCTTAAGTGTCGTGCTTTATGATTCTGGCTGTAGCTTTGTATTTAATAGAATGAGACATGATGACAGCGGTATCAAGCCTCTCATCAAACTCTCAGCAAGAAAGCCAATAAGCCAGACTGTCTTCCGAAGAAGAATGACTGCATCAGTCATCTCATGGTATGACAGCGCCATTTGTGGCTGTGAGGATTACAATTATAACAGAGGTGAGAGGGTCAGTGTGGGGATGGGTAAGAAAAATGTTGGACTTGCTGTTTTCAACTCACCATCTTTTTTTTTTTTTTTTTTTTTTTTAAACATGACCATGATTGTTTCCTAACCTTAAACTGTCTTAGCCTAACTTGTGTCCCCATGACCACAAATGCAATTTACAATATTACAAATAAAAAAATCACAGTATTATCATTTCAACTGTCTTTTTTGATGGAAAGCACAAAGAAACTGTGTCATCCAGCTCATTGGGGAGTCTTATCAGATGACACTTTATGTGTTGTTCAAGAGGACATGGATACCTTAGAAGCCCTTAATTAGATATTAGACTATTCCTTTCAGGAAGAGAAACTCTTTTGATACTGGGAAATGTATGCTGATCACACCACATACAAGACTCTTTTTGGTTTAATTATTTGTTGCCAGGTGACAACAAGGACATAAATCTTCAGGCATATTTTCGAATGAGAAACTAATGATACACATTGAACTTCTGTGCCTGATAACAAATCAAATATACATCTTAGCTTCTTAGTGATAGTGATTTCCGTATGGTAGCATCATCATGGCTATAAATGGAAACAGACAGCAATTAAAACTAAACTTGGCTCATTTTGGTACACTTTCATACAACAGGCTCAGGCATGTGCTTGTTCATAAATAATAAATAAACAAATTTCCAGTACAGTTGGAAAATTGCACATACATTAGTAACATGCTGAGCAAACATGCAGTTTGAGGTATTCAGATACTGCAGGAGGTACAAATTGGGCAACACATGAGACAACAGTGAGAGGTAACGTAAAAACCTGCCATATAAATATAGTTCATTCCCAGCTGAGCGGCTCCAGATGGTCCCTTTTTTGATCTTTCTCGAATATTTTTGTACGTCTTCTTTTTGTGTTACGGCCAACCTATAGCCTGTTTGCAATCAGTCTTGTGTTCAATTAAGCTAAACTATGGTTTTCCTTTCAGGGCCTATGATTTGCCAAATGACTTTCGATTATGCCATCTGTTGTGGATTTGATGAGGTTTCATATTAATTGATATGAGCATGTGTGATGTGCGTCTGTTGTCGGGCATTAATAACATGAACAACAAGGCAACGAGGCAGGAAGAGACCAAGCCTCATACAATTATAACTGGTTACAATACAAATCCAAAACAAGTGGTGTTACTAATTACTTTTCTCAAAGAGTGATAGGGAAAGCAATTATCAACTTTTAAGAAAATGCAACAACAACTTTGTTCCCTAGTTACAACTCCAACACTGTGCATGTGTGTGTGTGTGTGTAAGACCTTCAATTTCACTGCCATACACTTCCTACGATCACCACCCTCACTATGAGTGCACTCAGGCTTAGTAATGCCACTGATGGCAGCATGACACTCCAGTTAGATGGATGTAAATAGGTATAAATAGCAATAGAGCTTTCCTGATTTAACCATAATGCAAACCACCAAATTCATCAGTGCTGCAAAGCTATCAGGCACCACAGCCAATCTGTCATACTCTATCCAGCCTGGTATCAAACTGCTCACCCATTTATGTGTGAACAATAACTGCCATGGGCATCATGTAGCCAATGTGGAATACAACCAACCTGTGCAACAAACATGTTTTGTGATAGAAATTCAAGTCAGATAGAATCTGTGCTCAATGTTTCTCTTACTAATTGGATATGTTGTCTTTAATCATTTTGTCACTACATGTCTCAGCAAATGTATTTAAGGTTTATGGTTAAAGAAAGGGTGCTTTTTGTAAAACAGTGAATTACATGTTGGTGGTTGTAAATCACCTTATGTATAAGTTTTATTTTTTTAACATAACCCCTCTGGCTTCATTTCTGACATTTCTAGTATAATATATTTATATCCTTGCTGTTAACACCTTGCCAACACGATTTTTGCCCTAGTTCAGTGGTTACCAGCCTATAATCACTGAAACTGGAGGCTTTTTTCACAACCATAACCCGTATGGGTATGTGTAATGATTTGTGAGCAATTTTTATACATGTGCTTTTATGTATTTTCCACACATTACAAGCAACCAGCATTGTAATTTCACGATATTTCATGAGATTGGTTAGTGCATTTGTTTACATGCTCAAAAAATGGAGGCAATATTTCACCTTGTGCAGGTATCCTATGGGAGTAAGTATTTACTGAATGCAGCAATGACATACAATAAAACTTGTAAAAATATAATTGCAAGCTTTACTAAATAAAATTAAGATGCACATCTAAAATTAGATCCTGTGTTGAAGAAACTGCTACAGTGGACATGTCCCTTGACACTCCAACGGAGTTGAGATCACTCGCTGAAAAGTGTGTATAGAAGGTAGGTTGAAGCACAGGTAGATGTGATGCGAAGTCACTAGCTCTGCGGCTAAGCTAATGCTGGAATGTTTTTGTGCAGCACGATCTAATAAATTACCATAAAAGCTAAACATGTGCTAGTAGCTAATCCTCATTTACATGTTGCCTACCTTGATGAGAAAGTGTGCATAGTGAGAAAGATGCTGTAAAGCAGGCTGAGACAAAGCTAAACACTCCATGTTCCTAACCATTGCGGAACATCAGTTTGTGTGTAACATTAACGTCTTGATTTTTATTATAATTTTAGTTGTTAACTATGGCCAACTGTGTAGTTACCTCTTAGCTTTGGGAGCAAACTCAAGACTGCAATATCACTCTATGACCACTTGAAGCACATGGTATTACAAAACAGGATTGGCTGGGAAAAGCTTGTTAGCATGCTAATGTTACCACACAGGACATAAATGCCAATAACACTGCCACTTCACTCTGTTAAAGATACTTTATATGTAGAATGTTTAAAACCAAAATATGGCACACATGGCACCTATCAGACTCCCTCACAGAAGTTGTTTGCAGGACTTGGATCCTCAATTTGTAGAATAAAAGGCAGATGCATACCCCCATGAATCACATTCTTCCTGTCAGGCACTTTCACATAATCTCCTTCACGTAATCCCTTTGAGGGAAGAAATCATATTTCTCTCACTTCAGGTGCTTTGGGCACATATTTGCATTTCCAGACGTCAGGCTCATTTAACATAATTTCAGGACATCAGGCTCCCCTGTGACACCACCATGTAGCTGTTTTTTGTGCTGCATGGCCAAGTCCAGTTTCCCTTGTCAGGAATAATTTATTCTCTTTGTGAAGATATGGAGCCTAAAGGTTAAAGGGCAACACCGTCATTATATACATGCATCAATATACATTGCAAACAAAAAAGCACTTGTGTGGTCTCCGCTCCAGTGATCAGCGCATCTTGTTTGCTTACACATGCCACTCTATCATAGACAATTCTTCACTATTATTGATCTGCCAACATAATTGGGATCAATATTTCTTTCAAATGGCAGCTAGTAAAAATAGATTTTACATTTCTACTTAACATATAGTGATTTTATTGACCCGCCTGAGCTTTAGAAAAACAAATGAAGCTGCGGCTGTCATTTTTAATTCACTCTAAAGATTGATGTAGTATTTCCTGCAGGAGGTCTTAAAAATGAGGGCTTAATGTCATTTTGCTAAAGACTGACAAGTTGACAAGCGTGTGAGGAACTTTTTCTTCTCTCCTGTGGGAGAATCATTGGCAGGACTGAACCAATACAGGGATCTCTACCATAAACTTAAAATACAACTTCTCATCCTTGGATATCCAAACAAGCCTAACAGAGTCACACTGACAGATGATTTGTAGACAGACAGCCTGAGTAAGAAAGGCAGTGTAAGGCTATATCTCAACAGTGCACCACTCTATTCTAACAGGAGCCAAAGAGCAAGACAGAAGGATGTAAACATAGACTTGCAAAGAGAAGAGACAGGGGAATAGAAGAAGTCTTACCTGGGAACACAAGCACAGCAAACACCCATGACAGGATGATGAAACATACCGAATTATACATGCTTCCTAAACAGAGCTGATTCTGATCTGCTCGTTTGTTTTATAGACGCTCTTTTAAATCTTCCCACAACAGGGCTTCAGAGAGATGCCCACTTTGCCTTCTTTTCTTTTTTTTTTTTCTTTTTTTTGCCTTCCTCTGCCTTTTTCCTGAATGTCAGTTTGGATAGCTTTTCATCCCCACTTGCGAGTTGTGGTGAAGATGCTTTAAATCCAGTGCAAGTAGTAGTTGGCGGCACACACACACAGAGGCTGGCTCCTCACGCAGTATTCGATCTCCCTCTCTTCCACATACTACAGCACACAGAGGGACCAGCACTCTGCAAGATTGGGGGGAGAGGAGGGGGAGGGCAGTCTCTGCTCAGCTGGAATTGGCTGAAGCTTCTGTCGATCACCCATGAACAGTCCTAGCTCTGTTTTTTTTTTTTCTCTCCTTCTTTTTTTTTTTTTTTTTTGGCTGCTCTGAATCCCCAACCCTGCTTCCCTTTCTCTGCCCTCTGACAGAACTAGAGCAGGATTAAAAAAGATGATGCAGGATTGATATTCAATCATGGCTAAATAACAATGGCTCTTAATTAATGCAGAAGGTGATCTGGGATAGAGGCAATTTTGTGAATATAATCCCTTGATGTGTTCCTTTTTTGGTGTTGTCTAACATGTCACGAATGTGCTTTAATGAGGAATTTTGATGCAGTGTTTTGACAGTTGGGACCACTCTATCCGGTTGAAGCACATAGACGTGTTCTCTGGTGGGGGATAGAAATACTGCCGGACAGAAAGAAACATAACTAGGTGACACTCGATGTGTGATAAGATTCACCCTCAAATTCTCACTGCTGCTATTTTGAGTAAAGTCAATGGAGTTGAGGTGTGAATCATTTTAAAACCTGGCTATGATTCACGACCACAGAAGTGTAATATATTCCTGGTCTAAAAACTACCCAGAGCCAGGAAAGTGTTGTCAGGATATAATCAAATTTGTATTATACTTCACCTACTTGACCAGATGGATCTTTCCTAAACCAAACAATCAGAACAATCTTGGTCTTTAAAAATGTGTGTTCTACAAAAAAAATCAAAAATCTGTTTGAAAACATGTCTTACATAGCATGCATTTCAACTTTAAATTGCTTGTCCAAGATGTTTTTCAATGTGGAACTGCTGGCAACTTTTCCTTTTGAGATATAAGAGTGAAAAAACAAACAAGCAAACAAACAACAGAGATGCCTTTAACAGGAAAGTTGCCTCTCAATCTATTGTGATATGGCTGACAATGTCAAGACATCATAGCAAAAGGAAAAAAAAGGCAACACAATGATGTAAAATACAGACATGTATTCAATGCAAAATGTCACACACAAAAACCATTTATTTTCCACATCATATGAGGTTCCCTGGTAATAATATATCTGTAAAATGGATTCATAATACGTATCATATGTTGGTAATAGTTTCAGGTATGAGGGCTGTTTGGTTGGCAAACGTACATCATTATGTCTTCATCTCAGCTGCTTTGCTAGCCTTTTCAGAGTGAAGCACCTCCCACACAATGGTAAAGACAGTTCCCAATGGAGCTGAGGGATCTAAAGAAATGTGATTAAGGATTTACCATCTAGGTTCAGGTCATTCTGCTCAGGTTCTGGGGGTCTTTAGGAAAAGAGAGCATGTTACCAGTACAGACCAAATAGAAGTGGTGTACATCATCTGGAAGTTGAGGACTTGATTAATTTGAGATAAAGCTCAGCACTGTGTCAAATTGTTCTACTCATCAACCTCTTATAATAAGATAATAATTAAGTAACCCATTAATTATTATATTATATTT
>JAOWBC010000182.1:21599382-21630624 GCA_028566105.1 Hypoplectrus providencianus
GGCGTCCCTGCTCCGTCTGCTGCCCCCGCGACCCGGTCCCGGATAAAGCGGAAGATAATGGATGGATGGATGGATGGATTGCCCAACTTTAGGTTCATTAGAATCAATCTAACAGCAAAATTTTACTTTGACACTATGATTATGTCACACATGTATTGTGCAACAAATTGGGCATCGGCTTGTAAAATGACATTAAAACTGATTAAGAGTTTGTTTATAAATGGATAAAAAGAACAAAAATGTACCACCACTGTCAGATGTTAAAATGACATGAGTGCTTAAGCTGGTAAAACACTGTTAAACATACCGACACTATCTTGATTTACAATATCTTCCATGGCAAAGCACCTCCTCCTTTACAGAAATTTGTAAAAAAAAAAAAAAAAAAAAAAAAAAAAACTCAAACAGATCAACCAGAGCTGGCTCTAGAGGTGACTGTAGTTCCTTTTAGACAGAGTGCCTTTACTTAAACCGCCCTCTCTGTTCGTGCTTCTCACACCTGGAATTCAATCCCACACACAATACTTGAACTTCTGACTCTGACTTCTTTTACCAAACATCTTAAAGCTTGGCTATTGGAAGAACAGCACTGTTGCCACAACCCCACATAGACATGCACATTGCATGGTATATATGTGTCCACTAAACTCCTACTTGTTCTTTCTTTTCTATTATATGTCCTTTTGTGTTCTCTCTCTCTGTGACTCTAATGGCCATGACGGCTAACTGCTCTATTTGTTGTGACGGTTGTTTTATTGATTTTACAATCCTCTCATTTTACTCTCATTTGTTAACATCAACCTGCCAAAAGGGACTGAAGATGGCCATTGGCTATATTCTTGCACATTTACATGTATATGTTCATCAATATGTAGTCCCTGCTTTAAATAAAGACACTTAGCATACATTTAGTCTGGAAGTCGTTTCGCCTCTTATCCAAATGGCTTCATCAGTTTGTGTTGTCCCAAAGACTAGGCCACTTATTTTTCTGGAAAGAGGGAGCTGACTTGCTTCCAATAACTGAATATACTTTGACCTGGGTGAATGAGATGATGCACAGATATTTTCTCTCATGGTTGGCCAACGTTGTCTGATTAGCAACCTATTTTGTTATTATTTATTATTCTTTCTCTGATGTATTTCATCCTCTACTGCCCATATCTTTACCTCCTTTTTATCTTCCAAGGGAATTCCCGCAGTTATTTGTCATGCTGGTGTACATTCATCCTAAGACGAAGGTTGACATGGCCTTGGACTATGGTAAAAACAGCACACTGTCTTCAAGGCACACTGCTGCACACACCAAACCTTGTCATGGGAGATTTTAACGACTGTAAACCAGGAAAGTCTTTGGGAAAAGCCCCTAACAAGTCAGACATGACTCATGGTACTGGTCTGGACCTCTGGTATTGATCTGTGAAGGGAGCATGCAAGTCCCATTGGAGAATCTGACAATGTGGCACAATGCTAATGAAAATGTTTTATTCTGGTTTCATTGAATCTATGCAGACCTTTTTTTTGTTAGCTGGTATTTGTCAATTAAATTAAAAAAAAAAAAAAAAAGTAGGTTGCACTGCATAGTAAAGGCATGCAGCAAAATCACAGGCACAAGTCTGCCTGATTTGACCCTAAATTGACCCTGCTCTTGTAGAAAGACCAGTCAATCCAGGTGGACCCTAGCCACCCCCTGTTTGGGAAGTTCAAATTGCTCCCATCTGGCCTACATGCAGGACAAATAAGTGTATGGACTCTTTTATTCAGCCATTAATCTTCTAAATAATGCAGAGTAAGACTGGTAAATGTATTATGTATTATGTATTTTAGGTTTTTATTTATTGTTTTTGAATATTTTTGTTGTGATGTTGGTTTGTGCTGCTGGCTGTAAAACAAGTGCCCCCCTTGGGGATAATACACATTGGAATTCCTTTAACAAATAATTTTGATTTACTTAAATTATTTATCTGCCTGTCAATGCCTGGAGTAATCCTCTGAGCTTTTAGGGTCCCAGAACATCCTAAATGCTTCCCATTGAATGTCCTGATGCAACATCCCTAAGTTGCATTGTTGGTTTCCTTATTCCCATGTTCTCATCCATGCCACACGAGATAACAAATAATGCCTTAACCCCAGATTTAAGCTAGCTTGATTCAACTCTAAATGTCAACTAATTACTGTGACACATGAATGATCAGTTATACAGTGTAACTACATATTTCAAAAAGATCTCATTACTGTTGTTGATCATGAGTAACATGAACCCCAAAAAGGATGCAAATTGTAGTGATCTGGTCAGAGCCAAATATGTTAATAAGGTAGTGGATAGTTTAAGTTATAAACTGCTTATGTTTTCAGGTTCTTTATGCTATCAATCGATATGTAAGTACACAACTGCATCAATTGAAACCAAGAGACTTGAATGCATTGGCAGGGTTCGTACAACTTTACTTCAAACCCTGTTGAAGTACTCCAAAGACTGTCATAATATCTAAATTTAAAATTATCTAATGTTAATAATTCCCATAGTAGGATCAACAGAGGCAGCATTAAGCTATGAGCTAGCTTCCCTCATCTGTCTCCTGATGTATCACATCATACAGACAATTGGATTGTCTCAAATTTTAAAAGATATTTGGTTTACATAAGCCATTGTGCATATAAGGCATTTTTCAAGATGCCAATCCTGAACTGGAAACAAAATGTGTAGAAGCTGGTGAATCATCCCTCACTACTGAAAATACTTAGATATTCCATTCCATGGTAAATATATCCATATATTCATTGAAAGACTTTCTGAAATGCTCTTTTGTCCCAAATGACCAATATGTTAAACATGCATGAGGGAAGAATGTTGATGAAAGGCTTCTGATGAGAGCGTTTATGAATACTGCTTATTTTGCTCTTCCACATGCCCTTCCAGTGTAACTGTTGAAGTCAGCAGTTAATTAAAATGTCACATTTTCCATTTTTCCTCTTTCTGTTGCTTTGTAGTTCCTCCGAGGGCACTATAGTCATGAATTAATAATATAAATAAGAGTTTCCATGCTCTTGATGTCCCTTTATAAGTGATTGGCTTTCATAACTTGTTTCAGGACTGTAAATATAGCAGAAAACAACAAAGTGTCCCGTATCTGTAAAGTTAGTGATGAAATACAGCAATATTAACAGTGACCTAGTTATGCAATTGAATATGCATCGTATGTAAACCTTTCTGTGACTTCTTTGTCTTTGCAAGCAAACAGACAACAGATACAGACACAACAGAGAGTAAGGACTTCCAAGGATTCATGGAAAAAGCTGATGTGCACTATTCTCTTTGGTATTGGCGTTAATACAGCTGATTAGCCAAGCTCAGCACTGACAAATGGATTTGTCTATTTCAGACACAATGACCGAAACACTTTAATGCCTTTGTGCATCTCCCTCTGGGTAAAAAAAAGGAAAATTAATGCAAATCAATAATAAAAAATAAAAAAAACTAATTGATATTTGGGAAAGTTTTCTTTAAAAGCTTGATGTCCTCTTTACCCTTCAACAGAACAGGGACGGCACTTCAACAATACACAAGCTGAGAAAATGCCATACCGTACTGCATACACCATACTTATTTTTCCCAAGGTAGCTTCATGTTGTCACAGTGGACTTTTTGTGTATATTTGGTATGTGTAATTCCAGTCTTACACAGAATAACATAGAATCACATGGGGTGGGGGGCATCAGGCAGACGGCAAAAATAGATTCAAAAGAAACTGGATTCACAGCAGAGTCCAGGACGATAACAGACTGACACCAGACACACAGACAACATGCACAAAGAAAGGTGGGTGATTAGACGCAGGTGAACCCGATCAGATCAGGGCCGACAATGACACTGGAGAGGAAACAGAACAAAGCCAGAATGTCAACAAGACATTACACAAAAGAAACATCACATACGCAATAAAACAGGAAGAAGAACAGAGTCCAGCAACTAGAAAATAAAAGCTAATGAGAGCTGAAACATAAAATACACATAATAAAAATCCCTAATGATAATGATAATTGCTTACAATGTGTTGCACAAACACAGGCTTCAACTGTCTCCATCTCTTTTCAAAAGTACTGTCTGCTAATCCAAAGACAGTTGCACATGGGACTTTACCACTTGATCCTTGATGTCCTCTGGATGGCCAGCTCACTTGGTGGCCTGTTTATGATCATTTTGCAGCACTCTGTTCTAACTTTTGCAAAGATCAAGGAGGTTGCCACCCGCGTTACAACATAGGGGAAGCTTGCTGAAAGGAAGTGTCCTCAAAACAGTTCATGGCTGACTTGGGGCTCCTGATGACTTTAATGAGCTGGCCCTGAATGCCTTAAGAGGAGTGCAGCCTCTGTAGTTTTGCTCAGATACACACACAAAAGGCAGTAACACAAAGTGCACTAAAATAGTTAAAGCTGAAGCACTGCATCCATAGATGAAATCAGCACAATTTCCATGATAGACACCAATATCTTGGCATCCTAATTATTTCATAGAGAGAACTGTGGTCCAAACTGCAAGCTGAGTCTTAGTCTGTCCAAACCAGACTTAATGATGCCTTCATGTTTTCTGGAGCTGAACAAATGGCCGTTCCTCTACTGCACTGGTGTGGTGTAAAAATCAGAGCTTTGTGTAAGAAGTCGCCTGCACTGAGCTTTTTAGAACACGATTGTTAAAGTCTTTAAAAGTTGCTTCTACTCAAAATGATAAAAATGGTAGAAAGCATTAATTTTCTGGAAAGAGGTAGCTGAACCCAAACTGCCTTGCCACAACATGTGCAAGGAAAATATCTGTATTTAAACAATGTTTAGTTTAATGTTGTGTTTTTTAAAGAGCACTAAGGGGTACAAATTATCAATGTCATTGCTGTCTCAAATAGTTTTTCTGAAGTTCTAGGACACTGATTATGTATTATGTTTATTTTTTTGTTCAAGTTAACCTATCCCATCTATGTTCAAATGCATCAGTGCATTAATTACACTCTGACATTCAGTCCTTTGTTAAGGTATACACTCACTGTTGCTGGTTCAAGCTGTTTCATGTGGTGCAGCACAGAATCAACATATGCGAGCACTGTTTATAAGGTCAGCAGCACCACAGCCTGCTATTTAGACCAGAGTTTTCACGTAATGATTATTTCTGCAGCCTTCATTCACAAACATATTTTAATATGCTTTAAAGAGAAAGTAACTCACTGTTTATCACAGCTGAACTGACAGGGTCACTCTCAGTCACCAGTGAGGAGCTCCACTGCTGTAAAATACTGATTCAGCCAGTGCCAATGGTGATTCAGCTTCATCACTTCAGTTTGAAGATTCAATATATTTACCCACTGATGTTCAGCTGCAGTGTGTCTTCAGTAGAATATTAACAGAGTTAGTTGGGGTCATATGTAGCTTCCACAAATAACTTGACCAATGAGATTTTCTGAAAATCTCTTAATATTTTTGAAATGCCACCAACTGTTTTTGCAGTCCACCAGCATCAAGAAATAATGCAGCCACAAGTTTTTGTGAAAAAGTCATTAAATATGAAGTTGACAAGGGGGATTTTCAGAGGATAGGTGAGAATTGTTTATGGAGAGGCGACTGACTCCTCAACTGCAGCAAGTTTTATTTGTCTTTGTGTTGTTCTTTTAATCCGTATTTTTCATGGAGGGATTTTATTTGTTCTGATGAAGTTTCCCTCTTTTAAATGGCTATAATCAAAATTTTATAGGGACAATTTGTATATAGTAACCATGGAAAATGTGAGAGCAAATACTGCAAGCTATTGCTGTATCAAGAGGGTTTGGTTACAATACAGTAACAGTGATAGTTGAAGGTTAAAGGTGAATTTTTAAGTGAAAGTGTAAATGTGGGGAAAACAAAAGGGGGGATTCTTTTTTAAATTCCTCAGCTCTTTTTAATAACAGTTGTCTGATTGAATAGCTTATCTGACTACTTAGAAGTCTGAACACATGCAGAAAACAACAGTTAACATTTGAATATGTTCTGTTTGTTTGACCCTTCTGTGTTTTATACAAACAGTCTTATCTTGGGTTGCACTGGTTCATGCATTACCAACAGCGGTATATTGAATATTGCACATATATTTGGTCTTCAGAAATCAATTCACAGCTGAACTCCAAAATGAATAAATGGTGCAAACAGACACATTAATTAATTGACAGGCTCTTGAAGAAAATGACCTTCTTCCATTAGCAGTTTGTAAATGACTTCTGCAATGAGCACTATATTTATATTTAACTTGGTTATTGCTTTGAAAGCTTTTCCCAGTGTGATGGCAAGATGCAGATGCTATGTCTACCAAACTAAAATCTCAGATAAGTATATGTCTGTCATTAAGAACCACAGTAACTCTACAGAAATAAAAATCTGTACAAGCGATTTGATTTTCCTTGACAAATTGCTAGTAACTGACACATCCAGCCACACTGTCATTCGTCAGAGCAGACTGAAAGGAATGCCAGTTAGCAACAGATGATGCAGATGACATTGACATTATGTATTTTTTATGAAAATGTTTTTTTTTGTATGTTCTCTTTGCAAGCTGCCACTACTTAGAAGTAAAACAGCCAGGGTCCTTGGGAACCGAGCTCAGAATATGTCATTCAAGCTTGCACAAGCTGCACTTTTAAATTAAGCGTACTTCAAATCAAAGCAGGGAGCAGACTGAAGAAAACATTAACCACTTTACAAAAAATAAAAAATAAATAGCTTTTGCAGGTTTGGAGACTAAATGTTATGCATGCCGTAATAACCTAATGTTTGCTGAGGTTAGCTCAACAAGCTGATTGAGAAAATCGGTCAATATGAAGAGTGGAAAATGAACTTAAAGACCTACTTGCAGGTTCCCAGAAGGATTTAACAGCAAGAGAGAGAGAGAGAGAGAGAGAGAGAGAGAGAGAGAGAGAGAGAGAGAGAGAGAGAGACTTGTGTCTAAGACAAGGACAGTGTGTTGGTGTTACTCCACTCTTGTAGGGTATATGAATGGAAACACAACATGCTAACACATCACCCATATGTGCGGATCATCAGGAAAGGTATTCATTTTAACAGCAATTGTACACAAAACCCTTAAACATAAGTGCCATTGGGTGTAAATGTATTTATTTATTGTGTCGAGTTGGATGAGTAATGGATGCATATTTTATAGTGGTCAGAAAAGGTTGTGTTGGTTGGTTTAAACTTGTCAGTGTTGTGTTGTTCCTGTAGGCTACAATAGTGAAGCATGCCATGCAGAACTGATAACTGAGGTCTGACATCCTCCACCAAAGTCAAACTATGCCTATGGAAAAAGAAACATATATTGTATTCTTAGTTTCATAGCATTCAGTTGTATGCCTGATTGTGACCTGCTGCCCTCTGGGAAAGTGGTTGTTCAGCATTTGTGCAGTGTAATGTATGTATAAACAATTTTTACACACCCCCCCCAAAACTTTTGTCCGCCATGAAAGTTTTTGGAGCAAGCTCTTTTTTTTTTTTTTTTTTTTTTTTTTAAGCATTTTGAGAATTGTTTGACCAGTCAGAGCCACCAGAGTCACATGAAATACCATCATAAGAAGCTGATTCACCTTGACTCAGAGCACAGGGCACTTATGATAAACATAACCTGGAATATCGGGATGTGGAGGAATTTAATGACAGACTGCAACATATAAATGCAGAAAAAAAATAGAAATTGGTAAGGATTTGGTATATACACAAGGTATATACCAAATGCAAGACTGTAAGAAGTTTTATGCTCTAGGCAGCTAAATGGTATATATTGTTCATGTGATTCATTCATCAGAATGGGTTTGGACTAGAATATCCATTGTACACATGTAATTAAGCCAGTTGGTTTCAGGCTTTGGCTTTGAATTGGTAAAAGCTGCTTTCATGTCAATTTTTCTTTAGTTGGAGCAGAAGAGGGACAGGGCAAATGCTGAGAAGCAAGAAAAAAACAAGTTGAAATGCATTGAAGCAATGTCCCTCTTTAATCGTCCAGTACGAAGCGAAGGTAGCCTATCATGAAATGCACAACATCAATGATGATGTTTAGAGCAGAGTGCAATTTCATAGCCGAGAGTATAATTTCATAAGTCTGACAGCCTGCTTTCAACAGGTCAGATAGTAGTATTCAGATGGGGAAAAAATAGAGGATAAGGACAGCACAAGGTCAGAGAGGGAGAGTGTATGCTTGGAGATAACGAGGGGGGACATTACAGCCCTTTCAGGTAACTGCTGTTGAAACACAAAGGGGGGCCAATCAACAGCAGTGACATTGATTATACCATATATATAGAAATGTAAAGGGAATAAATAATTTCTATCGATTTAATTTCACTTAACTTTCCTCTACCAAGTGGGTAGTTACAACCCACTGGAACACCCAACAACACCTGCACTTGTGGAAACAATCTTGGGTTCTCTCGCCATCACAATTTGGTTCTCGTCACAGTTGCTCAGATCTTTAGACCTGCTCATTTTCCCTGCTCACAAAACATCATGTTCGAGGACGAAATGTTCAGTTGCTGCCTGATGCATGGTAGCCACTGACAAGTGTCATTGAAACGAGATAATCAATGTTATTCACTTCAGCTTTGGTTGTTGTCTTACAGCTTATTGTCTGTATAACAGCTTATAGTTACATGAGTGTGTAAGCATAACTGGTAAATGTGTGGATAACTGTATGCAGGACTGCTTCATCAAAAATAATACATCATAATTAGCATGTTAATTCCATTTTGTATAAACTAACAGGAACTCATCCTATCCATTCATTGCCATCAGCGTATCTAGGGCAGGGTACCCCTACCTTGACACAATGTCCAGCTCCTTCTCTGGGACCCAAGGAGCTCTCAGGCGAGGCAGGATATATATTTCCTCCAGTGTATTCTTGGTTGACCTTGGGGCATTTCAATAATTGGATGTGACCCAAAAAACTCCAACAGATGGCGCCATGGAGGCATCCGTACCAGATCCCCTAACTACTTCTACTGGCTCCTTTTGATTCAAAGGAGAAAATACTCTACTTTGAGATCCCTCCTCATGTCTGAACTCCTCACCCCACATCTAAGACGCAGTGTGGCCAGCCGATAGTAATTTATAACTAAACCTTTCACATAAAAGCAGCAGGATATAAACTCACATGAAGGACAAGAGTCTCAAGATTACACTAAAAACGTATTGTGTCTGAATAGATGTGCTTTCCATCACTGGTAATTGTTGCTGATCTGCCCTGAGATGTTCACAGTCCAAGATCACATGACACAACTGCATCCACATAGGGTGTGCGTGGAGAAGAATCTAGTGCTGGCAGAGAAAAAAAGAAGAAACATTAGATAGCAACAGATAAAAAGTCAAGGACAAGAAAGCAGTATCATCTACAGAAAGGACATGAGAGCAAAAGACTGAAGAAGTGAAAACCAGACATATACTCTACAGCATATTGTTCAGTATTTGAACAGTTGTGTCCTGTAAAAAGATAACTTTTGCTGTTAGAGAACTGTGGTGTAAACTTTTTATTCTGTATCTTGAGGCGAATGCAGATGAGCATCAGTTGAACCACACTGGAGGAAAAGACAAGGAAAACCTTCCTGAAGCCATCAGCACAGAAAATAATGAGGCATGAGGAACTGGGTCAAGAACAGAAAGAATCTTTTCAGCTTATCCCAACCAGAACAATCCTGGCTTAAATCAGACAGGGGTATAGTGAAGGGCAAAGCCTTGCCAATTCAACTCAGTGCATCCACTTTGACATCTGCACAGTATTCACTCACTGCGAATAGAGCAAATGAGGAAACTATCCTGCTTTTTGTGTACTTCCTTTTTTTTTTTTTTTTTTTTTAACATTTTATTTATTATTATAAAATCATTGAATTTCACAATGTCCACAGGTTCCCTTTTCATTTTCAACTTTACAATTATGCTTATAACAAGTTTGAATTAACAGGGGACATGTTTTATAAAATAAATGGGTTAGCTTAATAACTATGGAATTGACTCAGGGAATATCAGCTGAAAATACGAATCAGATAACACCTACTCAATGTGAGACTCAGTGCAGAGGGCCCTAAGAAATATCAGTTGGATCTGTCAACATCTGGGTTTTCCAATGTCATCATGAGCATGTTCACTTGAAACCAATCAAATGCAACATCATCAGAACAACAAGGGGGGTACTTATCATGTTGTGGGATTTAACAGTGATTCATTGACAGCAAAAAGTAATATTCAGCAGCATAATCACCCAACTGAAATATCCATGTATAATTTGGAACTGCTTGTCTATTAAAGGTTTATGGAGGGCAGGTGGTGTTCCAATTATCTTCAAGGACAGGTCTTAAGTTCATCACAGACCTCAACTCATGCTAGGAGAAAGGTAGGGATGAGTAGATCATACTTACAGTATATATATACACATACACGCTGTTTCACGACTTTGTAAAGCTGCTGACGTGCTGCATCTTTTCACTTGTAGGTACATCTATAGCACAAGATGTGGAAGATGTGGCATTTGTGACAAGCAGGGCTGGACTGGACACTTTTTGGCATAACACAAATGATGGTTATCCAGCAGGTCTTTTTGGGCAAATCAACTTAAACTAATGAAAATAATAAAAACGATAACGTAGTATCCTTCAAATTCAGACATTTAAGGAACTTTGGGTCACAGCACAGCTGAGAAGTGTGTCCAGATAAGTGAGAGACAGGCTGGTAAACTGTTGCTGAGACAAGGTAAGAGAAGATTTACAGGGAGGCTGCAAAAATGAGCAGAATGTTATAAGTTGTGTTATCAGTAAATAATGCATCATCTTTCTCACTGTTGCTGCAACACGTACAAAGTTACAAACACAATCTTAATGAGACAGTAATGTTTATTATCTGGCACATAATGGTAGGTTTGTAGGCTTAATAAAATGGCTGGCAGCCAGACAATTAAGTGAGCAGGAGAACAGAAGCTATGTTGAGGTCTTAATGATGGCGATGCCGAAAGGAAAGGAGCTGGCCCCCAAAGAAAGCTTGTCAAGCCTACGAGATAATTTACAAGCTCAATTTCAAATTGAACCCTTTGAACTGTCAATTGCAGCTGCAGAGTTTCCCCCTCCGCTGTCTCTCTCCCTTTCACAAGGACACACACTAGCTTTCAATTTTAGGCTTAGATTCTTGGCTGGTGCTCTGAAAATGGCCAATTTTACATTTGATGCTGGCGAGGGTAAAATTTGTTTGTACAGTATGCACATCGATACAAACACACACAAACACACACAGACCTTAATCGTCAGAGATAAATACCAAAACTTGAGTACGATATTCAATTTAAAAAAACATTACATTGACATTGGTGAGTTTGAAGACTTGCTGAATTAATGAAATGAATGTTGGATTGTCAGGCAAGACAGAATATGTCACTAACATAATTTCCCTATGACTTCAACAACAGTGACACCATTTGTTATGAGGTTCAATCCAATTAACCACTTAAAAAAAAACTAATAAATGGGATATGGGATATAATAGACAATTATTGTCTCTTGAAGGTAAGAAAACAAAACAAAAAACACTTATAACTCAAATGTCATCATTTTAAATAATGACAAATCATAGCATATATTTTTTATTTGGTCTTTGAATTATATTTTATTAACTTCTTTCGCATAAACCAACAAAAAGAATGGCATATTTAAGTGTGTGGGTTGGCATGTTGTTAGACATCACAGAAATTAATCAGAAATGCCGCAATGACGTAAAATTAATAAAGAATTAATTGACAATGTGGAATCCTACCAGTCCTCTGGTATGGTTTGGCTGGTTGCCTCTGCAGAGGTTATTAATTCCTGAATATGCACAGAGCAGAGGGCCATCCCAGTTATTCACACACAACACATATTTTTCTCTGGTAACAGTCATTACCATTGTAATGTGAGGGCTCCATTAATCGTGGTAAAATCACTCTTTACAAAATAAAACAGCAGGATGGAGATGGTTATCTTTAGTCAGCAGCACTTTATTATGTCCCTTGCTTAGGCAGCCTCACCATCACAACAAAAAACTTCCTTATTCAATTTCACATGTCAATCCATCAACCAATCAGAACAAGCAAGACTGAGGCAAAAGCAACAGAATCAGAAAAACTGATTAAACAGGTAATAGTGAATACTGTTACTTGTGCAAACGCATGTGATCAAACATGTAAAAATGTAAATATAATTATTTTAATAATAATCTGCAAATGGTTAGCTGCTTACACATTTTAAAAATATTTTAATCTCTTAATTAATGCAATATCTGAACCTTACACCATTAACACCATAAAGGTTCATAATAAATGTAACTCATTTCCAATCAGCCCAGGTAGGTTTGACTCAAAGCTACAATATAAGTAGCTAGCTATCATTTTCACTGTTCCCAAATCTGTATCAAGGAATAAGATATAAGATTGCTTATATGATACCAAATTCAGTGAGTTCAGAGGCACAGTTTACCTCTCACTGTCTCCATCATGCTTGCTCACAGAATGAGACACATGAGATATGAGATAATTGCAATAGATTATATTGGAGGCTGCCACTGCACCCCTGTTGCTGTTCCTGCTGCTTAGTATCTGTCCTTTATCAGGCGTTATACTGCAGCCAATTAGACTCAACTCTTTACCCATACAATGGTTTACTGCTTCACTAGATTTTAAATGTCTACCATTTTTGAGTTCTTTCAAGTAAGCTTAATTTTTAAAAAATCCAGTAACCTAGTAAAACGACAAGCAACTCGTATTAGTATTAGTCTTCTGCATATGAGTGAAGCCATATCCCACCACCAGCCTCAGTTCTAATATAGCTGGTGAAGATTCTGTTTGGATTTCTGATCCATCCATGGCAATCTTCTGCAGGTATGATATTCTTAATATTTTTTTACTATTATTATTCTTTATTTTTTTTCTGAAAGAGCAATTGGGGGTGGATTATGCATGTGGCAACTTCTCAGTGTAACGGTCAGTTGTGATCTAACAAAAGCTCTCTCTTGGTAAAATACCTGTTGACTTTTGCAACTAACATTAGATCTTATGCAGACAACTAATTATTTTATTTGGCATATTATTTCATCCCGATCAGTGTATACAGGAATTAAGTCATGTGGAGATATAAACATATTGAAATAAATACAATTCAATGTATCATTACAAAAGCCAGGGAAGCAAGAGGGGGTAAAACAATATTGACACTGATTTCCTCTTCAAATGTGTTTCTCTGGAGAAGGAAAACAGTAGGGAGGCTGAAGAAAGTACACCATGAGCAAAGACGCCAGGAAGAAAAACACTGTTTTATGTCTTTCCAGTCACATCATGCAGTTCCTGCTTCCATGTGGGAGGTGTTGCTTGGAATCTCACTACTTTTGGTTGTGAAAATGCAAACTATCACAGGGAAGCACTTTGTGCTTTTAGTCTTTCACTAGCTCATGAGTAGCACAGTTAACATCGTCCATTTGTTTAACAAATCAACTTACTGTTCCTTTTGGATTCTCATCAGTTGCAGTGCATTTTTTCCCAGAGTGATAAAAGCACTACATTTTTGTCTTGCGCAGAAATAATAGGAAACTGGCTAAGGCGAATAGAGAGTGCACAAAGCACATGACTTAAATTGAGGCCAGGGTCTGTATCCTGTGACCTACATGTGGTTCAGACCTTCTAATAAGAAATCATGTGACATTAGCATAGGCCTTGATGACAGAAAGCATAGAAAAAGCATTGACAATAATGTGTCCTCAGTAAGAACTTAAATTGAGCTTTTGCAAAGATAGATTCAACTTGGAACTTTTAATTTTCCTTTTGGGTTTTCCAACAGTGAGAAAACAGCTGATCAGCCATGTCATTTCAAAGGAGGAACACAAAAACATTGAAAGTTGTGTTGTATTTTGGTGTTTAAATCAAGCATTTATCATTCAAATCTTCACAATACACAGAGAAATTTGACCATTGTCTCATATGGGATAAGCCCATTCACACCACAACACTAAAGTTCCTGAAGCTCTGAAAAACACTAACTCCAGTTGGAACCAATGTACAGTTACTAAATATTGCCCCTTGTGGCTGGTTTAGTTTCTGGCTAAAGTTCTTGAAGAGGATCAGACACCTTACAGAGCTCTGGACATCACAGACTCATTCTATTGCACAAGCATTTTGAAGGGAAGAGTGTGGGAGAAATCCTTTGCAGCAGGTGAAAAAACTAGCTGCTAGAAGTCACTTGTGCAGTAAGCACTTTATTGGCAACTACTGGAGATCAGCAATTTTCTTGTGGTCTTCCTTGTTAATCCATACAAAAACGAAATAGTACTGCTCTGAGCCATGAAATAGTTTAGAAACATAAAGGGCTTTTGCATGTCAGTTTTAGATGGTATTTCTGCATGCAGCATGAAGCATATGAAGCATGCTGCATATTTTCCTGTAAAATCCAATTTGTATGATTTAGAATAATAATTTAAAAAAATAAACAAAACAGTTTTTTAGTTAATTTGAATCTAATTTTGATTCTTAGTTCGTATTTAGTTAAGTAATGGAGGTTACTTTGTAAAGCTTGTTCTATTAGCACAGATGGATAGATGGATAATAGCAAGATTCTGCAAACAGTTGTTCATATTATAAGCAGTATAAGTATGCATTATTTATGTTAAATCACTCTGATCAATGTAAACTACTGCCCTCATTGATCTTTTTATTTTAAAAACAATTATAGAAACCCTCAATGTGCATTGTATGTGTGTCAATATTCAATAGCCCTACAATCTGCAAGAAAGGTACAGCAATGAAACACTACAATGCAAACTGTACCATAGGGCAGGTTATTAGTATCCTGCACTTGGGCTCTTGGAATCATAATTACACCACTGCTCTTCACACATTCACTCACTGACATTTGCATTAATGCTGTAAGACGAGAAGGATACGTCTAATCGAATACGTACAACATCACAGTTTTAAAGGCAGCATGCCACACTGGTGAGTGGTGTAGGAGCGACAGGGCCCCTGGGTTCAGGGTTCAGGCTGTGCTTAAAGAACTAGTGTTACAATATCATAAGCTTGGGTTATCTCAGAGGCTGTTGACCTGAGGACCACACTCTTGCTTCTTCCAAGGCTGCAGCAATGGAGAACAAGGGATCCCAACCAACCCAGGTTGCATGCAGCTGAAATGAGCAGAACCATGGCCTTACCTTGAAGAGAATGGAAAGACAAGCAAAAGACATCCTTTACAATTCTTTTGTATTCCAGGATCATCAGGGAGCAAAGAAAAAAAATGTATGTGTATCACCTCCAGAGCCCCCTTTAACCAATCCCATATTGCCCAGTGAGGACAGGCCATGAAAATGAGCCTGATACATCCAAGTGATAGAACTGTACGAATGGACAGGTTGTAGACCATAATGCTGCTGAACAGAAGAACTCCTCCGGTTTTTTGGGAATAAAGGAGAGGTTCAGGCTGAGAGTAGCCCTGCTCTTGTAACCACAAAGCATCAGGCAACCTGGCTGTACCGACAGGCTAGTCAGATCACACTCACTTAGGTGTAGTCAATGCAAGCAGCATAGCTGTGTTGAATGACAATACCTTCAGACAGGAGCACTCCGCTGGTTCAAAGGGATCCCTCACCAAAGCCTCGAGCAAAGAAGAAAATCCAACAGCCCAGCAACCAGGGCTCTCAGTTTCAGTGATTGTTTCCATGACGCCTCCATAACACCCAGATGTCTGGTAGCTTTGGTGAGATGACAGCTGGTTGAGCTGGCCCGGTGTATCAGCCAGGATGCCCAGGGGCGGCGGCAGGGATATCAACATGTGGAGCAAGATGTATATGTGTTGGGCAATATAGAGCTCCAACTCGCTCTCCTCACAGCGGATCATCACAGCGAAGGCTCTGAAGTGATCCCACTGCTGGTTGCGCCTAATCTTGGGGCGGGTGCAGGCCAGACACTGCCCAGGTTCCTGAAACCCCATCACATGGAGAATAAAGTAGTTAGTTAATCGACATTCACTAAGAAGAAGAATACCAGACTGTGGGGTATGCTGCCTTGTATACTGTATGATTCCTACACAGAGCCCAGTAGAGGGCAGAGACTGAGATAAAACCGCTAGTTTATTCAAATGTATGTCAAGATTTGGGGACATTTTTTTAATTTCTCTCGAATATCCTTATAATTCTAATAACACATTATATCTTTGATTATCTGTGTTTTATTCATCCTGCCAATGTTGTCAATCTATAGATTGAAAAAAAAAGTAACTATAGTTACTTTTTAAACTAGATTATAGTAGACATAAAACAGGTTCTGGCTGTTCGATACCTTACTTTGATCTGAGATCAATTCTGCACCCCACTACTGTTACCAGTCTAGAAAACACTCAACCTGTGGAGATGCATCCACTTCCGGTTCCGGTCCATTTCCATATGTGTGCCTTCTGCAGTACTTTTTACTCCAGCACTCAATGAGAAATAGGAAAAAGCAAAAATTAAATTTCACGGATTGTGTCATCAGCTAGGTGGTCCTGTGGTGCCAGGGAAGCTGTCATTTTCCACAGCTGGCACTATTTATGGCGTCAGTGCTGCTTATTCATTCAAAATAAATCCCAATCATCATCATTATCAAGGGAGATCAATGGTAATCTTGAATCTTGAAACAGACTTTACAAAGTGTGCCACAATTCAAGATCAAATAAAATGATGGTTGACGGGGAGATAATACTCAAATGTCAATAAAAAGAGATGAAATTCATCACTCATAATCCTTTAAAATTAATGTAAATGAGCTGGGTGTTCTTAACTCTAAAACAGAATTGGTCAGCCTGGAAAGAGAATGGCTCATGTTTACATATAGCTGATAATGAGCTGTTAATTTTTTCTGGATCTGTTGGATTATTTTATTAATTTAGAAAATACCCTTTCCAATTTTGAAAAAGATTTGCAAACTGAATGGTTTCTTATTGTATTGATCACTCGAGCATGCACAATGTGGTATTGATTTGATTGTTTTGCCTGTTCTTTCATTAAGTGAGAAATATTGAAGCTAAACACCATTATCTCTGTGCGAAATGATGATTTTAGAGACAACAGATAGCAGCTGTGATAATTTAGGAGTTGCCCTATTGAAATAATATATCTGTATGTAAGTAAACCATGTACTACTGTATGTAGCATCCGCTTTATAAATAAGTGGGATTGTGGTTCCCTTCTTTTCACTTGGACACCTGCCTCCCAAAACGTCTGTGCAGGTTTCTGCCAAGTGACAAATGTAGCATTTTTTTGTGCAGACCTTAACTCCCCTTCTGGTATTGCCAGTATTTCTCAGTGATTGTGCTGTCATGTGGATGTGGCTTTCTGGACTGTGTTCAGTGAGTAGGAGACATCAGCATTACGTTCAGTTGAACAATCACTGGCCAGACAGAAAAGGGAATGAGTTGTGGGCATAAATACCTAACAGGGCACAATTACTGATTCCTATTGTAAGTTATCATATGATTATGAAATGGGTCATGATGAATTGTTTTGCACTGGAACGTGCCGGGTTTTGTTAGAGTCAAATAAATATTCATTTTTATTTATTTTCTACATATAGTACACAGCAAGGCCCTTGTGCATAAACATGTTCTTTATATTTGCTTTCCCACAAGACACGTTCCCCATGAAATCTCAATAGATTAATTACTTGATCAAGCTAATAATGGGTTTACACTAAAACATACAGTAATACAAATTAAAACTACACTATTTTATGCATGCAATTTCATCTGAACTTCGGAAATAATCCCTGTGCTCTCATATATATATGTGTATATATATATATTAGATAACAGATTAGTTTCAACGAAAGGTATTGCTTCTGGAATCTAATTCTCAGGTCATCAAATAACAACATTTTGGCTTGGTAGTATGATGGGAGACCAATTCTTTAGCTTTAGTATTCGACAACCTTGAAATGAGACTTGTTTTTTGCCATAATCATATTCCCCACCTTAAAGTTTACTTTTTCACTGCTTCACAAGTGGTCAGAGAGAGCTTTCTAAGAGGAAAACGAAGCTGTTTCATCAGTCTTCACAGCCAAAAACGTCATTGAAGAAAAAAAAAAAAACAACCATACCGCTGCCGCCGTCTGAACATGGCATCTACAGTTATTGTTGTCTCGGCTTGATAGGTATTAAATTATTTATCTCCCTTTTAATTCACTTACGGTGGTAACCTGCTTCACTTCTTGCTAAGGATGTGCATCCATTTCCATTTAAAAAACTGATAGAGTCAGCCTTCAAACTGTTTGGATGTATATGATTAATGTATATCCAAAAAACATCATTGGCTGAAAGTCCAGATACTGCATTTTGATGTTGCATGTTGCTACAGATGTTGCATGAATTGTTAATCTTTACCAGACGAAACAACATGACATGTCTTAAAAGAAGTTCAATAAATGAATGAACATGAAGTGTTCTGGAGCTTTAAAATATTGACAGAGCACTCAAGTTTTCTCTCTTTCCACAACACAGCTGGCTAGACAGCAGAGCACCTGAAGCTCTGTATGAGATTGGTGAGGCACACCACATGAGTTATTTTTTTATGTGTGCTTCTGGGGAAAGACACTGTCCTGATTTCCCATCAGCAATCGCTACATGACCATGGACCATAGGTGGTCAGACTTGACCAGAATCAGAATGCCACCATGAAAACACCTGCCGAGATGCACTTTTTTATGTGCAAGAAGCCTCCTGCTCTCAATGTGTCCTCAGTACTAAGAGAGTCAGAAACACTGACAACACAAGTACAGGTAAGTACAAACACTGTGCAGAAAGAGCATTTACTGACAACCGAAGACTGATGACAGCTTTTAAAGAAGCTGTCATTCAATTTTTCTGCCTCAGGCACAAGGCTGCTTTAGTGAGAGCATAGATACAATTTCAGCAGAACTTTTTCAGAATGATTTTGGTTTCTCTGTGGATTTACTGTAGGAGGGCAGGGCTACGTCCAACCCTTCCCCTCATTTCTCTTAACTTGCCAGCAACACATTAGAAGTAAATGGTTTGCCCAACTGAGAAGGCCGTTTACAACTTGGCTTTTCTCACAGGGTTAAGAGTGATGAGTTTTTGATCCCTTGCGTGGAACTATTAGCTCCCCTCTAACCCCATTGCACAGATGGTAGTGCGCACTTCACTCTCCATTTGGCCAGCAAATGGGAGGCTGGAGGACAACCAGATGAAGAGGGGAAATTGCAGGCACGAGAGGAGGAGGCATAGAGAGACTACTTGCCTTTTTCTGTCACCTTTGACATGGCACATTCATCCACACTGATGGGAACTCCTCCAAGGGAGGACATTGATTAGCAGGAGCAGAAACAAATATAGGCTGTGGTTAAGAGTGGATCTGTCATGTCATGGTGCCTTGAGCTTCCCTGCTAGCTACCCCATCTGTGTGTGGGATATTATACTCAAATGGCTAAGCCACTGCCAGGACTTTAATCAAAACCAAAACCCTGGCTAATTTATGAGCTTCAAATATGGTAATTAAGACATCTCTGCGACCAACACAAGCTGCCAGATAGCCCAAGGAAAATGAATAGCAAATGAAGAGATAAAAATGAACACATTGGCCTCAAATATATACAATATATCCATACTAGATCAAGTAGGATGAAAAGTTGAAAGAGAGTCATTTTTGTTATTTCAAGTCAACCTGGAATTCTGTCTAGTTAAATGCAGAACAGTTTTGTTTGAACCCAAACCCCTTATTTAACAGGGTTTATCTATCGAAAGTTTCCTTTGAGCACAGACTTTTACTATTTACTTTGAAAAGCCACAATGCGTTTAACTATCAGATCCTGACACATCATCCCTGATGCATCCAAAACTGTTGCTAAAGGGTGGCATGTATGTCAGTCACATGGAGAGCCATCAGAAAGCATCAGTATGAGTTGGGATGAGACTGTGTTTCTTGCAGACTTTTGGCAGATAGAGATACCTTTAAACTGCACAGATTCCACTGAACAAAACAGCCGACAGATGTTTAAATAAACTATGATATACTTAAAGCACTCTTGGAAAGGGAAAATTCTGAGATAAAATATTTAACTCAGCATGAGAACATAATTTATAAAATGATAATCATGCTGTTTTGGAGAAAACTTGATACTACGTATTAAGACCATAAAATCATTGTTAGAATGTTTGCTTCGGTAATAAAAAGTGAGAAATGGTTTATTTTTCTGTCAACTTTCATAAAAATTGACTTCTGTTTGCACCCAGAGGAATCTCCCCCTGAGGGCTATTAGAAAGCAAGCAAGTTGGAGGCACTTCCACATTTGTTTCATTTAACAGTCGTTGATATTTTCACTTGTTCAAGATTGTGCTGGTTTGTAGGATTTTACATAGAAAACCATATAGGTGTAAATGGTTGGTGCATTTAATGCACTTAAGTCCACAGTGCCTTGAGAAAAAAATTTACCATGTGCCCTGCAAAATGACAGGTTGGAAAATTTCTTCCGGATGTATGACAAACAGTCGGTTGGCGTTGTTGGACAAACATAACTAAAAGCCACTTCAGAAAAAAGTAACATGACTGTAGCTCAATTTAACAGCGAAAAATTGACCGCAAACGAGAGCAACCGTTTCAAAAAATAAAGCAAAGAATATAATGACATGACTGTTTCCATTGTCTACTGTAGAAGATGCTATTATTGACTTAATATGTATTTCATTCATTTGTATTCCATCCATCTCTTTATATGTTGGCCGTGTTATTATTAGCCACTAGCCATAGCTAACCGTTAAAGGCTGACATCATGTTAATGATTATAAACAACGTAAAAAAAAAAAAAAAAATAAAGAAGAAATGCCCATATTACATTAATAGACACAGTGTCAGTGCACTAAGTTCACATAAATGTTGGTGACTAAAAGTGTTATTTCCTCTCCTCCTAAAATTAAGCAGAGAAAAGTCAATCTGAAAACAAACAGCAACACAAACACACACAGCCCACTCTACCATTTGCGTGGTAACGTGTAACATGGTTCTGTTAATTGTTACATGTTGTAGCAGAGATTATTTTTGCATTTTTCTTGTGAATAAAAAATATGTCTTTAAAATTTTGGGATCCTTTTTTAATCCTTATGGTATCGAGTATCAAATATTTTCCCCAGTATCGGTATCGAGTTGAAAATTTTCATATTGTGACAACCCTATTATATATTATGAAATAAAATAAAGATAGAACACTGCCAAAGTGCTAAAGTGATGCAACTGGATAACCGCTTTTTTAGGTGTGCTAATAAAACCTGTCCCTGGCACATGAGACTCTTATTCAACAGTTCAGTCCAGCTGTGGTGAATGCCTGCATGCAGAGCTTAATTGCAGTCATTATGGTCATTTATTCATAGGGTAATTCATTAAGAGGTGTTCTGTTTGTGAGTAATGATTCCCAAGGACTGCTTGAGTGCCGATTGGAGACAATGGCAGAATTGACAAAGGAAGTGCATTTGAAGGTTATGCCAATCTGCACACCACTGCTGTTATTTTCACCAGAGAATAGACTCCTATTTCAGCCACATTTACTCGCAAGCATTTGACATGTTTTCTTTTCTCAGCTGTGCTGGCACTAATCCCTGAAAACAATATCCTCTTTTTCTCTCAAGAGGTAAGCCCCCCACCCCACAATGATCCACTTCAAAGTCAGTGATGTGTTGTGCCTGTTTATGATAATACTATTTGCCTTTGCAATTTTTTGCTATCAAAAATGAATGCGCAAAATGAAGAATTCAGCGATAAGTATTCATTTTAGCAGCCTGTTGGTGGGAATTGAAAGGGTATGGGCATAAAGCTCATTTACTTGAACATAATTCCATGATGTCTGTTTTACAGGAGAACATGCTCATTGTGTATGCTGTATTTATGGCCTGTATTCATGCTCAGCTTCAGCTCACTGAGGGATGCTCAACTTACTCTGAAGTAAACACATGGAGTACCGTATTTTCTGCACTGGATTATAAGGTGCAGTGTCAATAAATGGTCTATTTTTGATCTTTTTTTCATATATAAGGCGCACCGGACTATAAGGCGCATTAGAGCGAAACACAACAGTCAGATAAATCAGTCAGTAAAACTTTATTGAACGCGTTCACAATAACTCTAAACATTGTTCAAGCGTTAATGGGTGTATTCACAATAACTCCCGACCTCAATCAGTTGTAACATGTAAAAACACAGTTTTATACTGCTGAATGTTTGAAGTCTGCGTCATAACCATATCTCTTGACAGGTGCCATTTTGGGGTCCTTATACACACACGCTATAATTTTATGGTAAAGCACAGTCTGTATTACTCCGCGACCCTCCTGACTACGGGAGCCGTAATGCTGCAAGCTGTGCGGCTTTTTGTGCAAGTTTTTACAAAAGTCGCACTAAAACATGAGGACAGAGCGCCGTGAGTGCCATTTACCACACAAAATCGTTTCGAGGTCAGTAAACACAACCAGAGTTAATCCATATTTATTCACTAGAGGGCGCTGTTTATATAAAGCACTCCGGATTGTAAAGCACACTTTTGTTTTTTGAGAAAATTAAAGGCTTTTAAGTAACCTTATAGTCCGGAAAATACGGTATTATAAATAGAAAGGGAAGACCAGTCAACAACTCTGACACACTAGCTAACTCAAGTTCACAAATATTGTCGAAAAAAAAATGTGGAGGATTATACGTGAGTGAACATGGGCATCAGTGACTAGTAACCATTTCTTTACGGCCCATTTTGTGTTTGGATGAGACATCCGTTATCTTAAAATGACTCATACACTTTGCAGAACATATAGTTGTGAGATGAAAACTAATATTTGGGGTAATTAGATCAGTGTCAGAATCATATTGCTTGCATGCCAAACAAACACTTTTTTCATCCTAATTTTTAATACAACTTTAAATAGAATTATTGAGGTGAAAAACCCTTGCTGGTCGTACATTAAAAAGTTACACTCAATGACACTGTTACGCTTTGACTACAACATCTAAATCACTGCACCATGTAATTGACCTTGCCTGCTCAATAAATTTTGGGACCAGCCTCAATGTTGAATGTGTGCTAGAAATGCTTGTGTGTTAGAGCGCATTTGAGAGGATCCTTAAATAATTACATTAGGTTCTGTAACCAGTGAAAAGCTATACAAAATCCCAAACTAGTGGTTATTAATTTGGAAACAGAACACAAGGCAGATGGAGCGGGTAATTGTAAAGAGTCGCTGAGCAGACACCGGAGTGTTTAATGGAATTAAAATTTGATTTCACCCCATAGGCAATAAATCTTATGTAGTTTCTTCCCTTCAAGCAGTGACTGTAGTGCTGCTGCATGTTCATGTGTGCACTCAGTAAGTTTGTGTTTCCTCTGCACAGACTACGTGTGATGAAGAGCAGCTATTAAGGGTCATCGAGGCAATATTCAGATCCTTTACTTTAAGTAAAAGTATAAATACCATTACATGTTCCAGCACTAAGCTTCTGCTGGCTTCATCAAGCCATGACTTCCAGCACTCACTGGAACAGTTTGCAGCCGACTGTGAAAGAGCCGGAATGACAGTCATCACCTCCGAGTGTGGCCGTGGTTCTCTTCCAGAGAGTGATGAATTTCTCCCTCTGGGTGGAGAGCGAGTCACTGCTCCAAGTGAAAAAGCTCAAGTATCTCAGACTCTTGTTCACGAGTGAGGGGAAAACAGCGTGCGATACGGACAGGTTGTTGGGTGCATCATCGGCAGGGATTCAGGCAGTGTGGACCACTGAGCTAAAGAGGGAACTAAGCGGGAAGTCAAAGCTCCAGACTTTCATATCCCTATTTGTCCCCACCCTCACTTTCGCCCCTTTGTGCTGGAAAGGGTCAGTTAAGGCTTCACATCTGCATGTCCAACAATTATGAAGCCCTGAGGTTGACTCAGGACACGTTGGGGATCCTTGGGGTCCACCAGGATGAGCTGGAAACCTTTGCTGGGGGGTGAAGGAGTGAGACCCTGGAGCAGGCTTTGCAAGTCCAATGTGTGGTTAGATTAGTGAAAGATTAGATAGGTCACACATTAAATAAAGTCAACTTGTGATTTTATCAATATATCAACAAAAATTAAAATTCTTTGCAATAACTATGTGCTGGAAGAGCCGAAACCTTATCATAAAAACATATACTTATAGCTAACTTATAGCTTTTGAGCAGGTATCGTATCTGCCTTTTATTGTTTTAGTTATTGTGTTTAGAGTTATGTACAGTGCCTTGACATATGGCTTTGACCATATTTTATTAGGTTTACTCACTTATGTATAGGTTGTTTTTGAGAGCATAAATTAATAGCTAACTTTTAAACTTGACTAAGAGAAACTAAAATGTATGTACAGTTTCAGCAAAACTGGTACAGACCCCAAACATAATATATAGACTAGGGGTCAGACAGGAAGAGGTAAAGGATAGGATAAAGAAAGTACATTGCAAAGACTACATGTAGTTGGTCCAAATCAATCAATCAAATCTAAAATGCTTTATTAATCCCCAAGGGGAATTTCATTTGGCTTGAACCAGCAGGTAGGTTCAAGCCAAAAAACAGACCTGGAACAGAGTAAACTAGAAAACAAAATCTAATACAAGCAACTGAATTAGAAAACTAGAGAGTCTTTAAACTCAATAAGACAAAGGGCCTGAAGGTCGCTGGACACTGAGGAGTGTGACAGTGGCTAAATTGCTATTAAACAGCAGCTCAGTGTATTACATTCGTTCAGCTTAAAAAAAAAAAAAAAAAAAATCTGCAACAAGTGTTTTGTTTTCAGATGAATAAGAACAATGTATCATATATTGGAAGTCTCGTTTTAAAAGCAAAATATCAAAAGCTATCAACAGCAATACTGAGATGAAGTTTGTAAAACTCTTGATGGTTTGATTCACAAACTACATTATGAAATTAATTTAAGTTAAAATGACAGAATATAGTTATTAAGGATTAATACATTGTAGTTGTATCGTAGCTGTGAGATGAAGGCAGCTTGTCTTTTCTTTTAACATATACACCTCTGTTACTGTCAGCATGCTTCCTACCCATGACGTGGAACCCAACCAGTGATATGAGACGACTGTTTTCCTCTGTGTATGCAGTTATCCCATGACGCACAATATACAGTACAGGCCAAAAGTTTGGACACACCTTCTCAGTCGATGCATTTCCTTTATTTCCATGAATATTTACATCGTAGATTCTCACTGAAGGCATCAAAACTATGAATGAACACGTGGAATTATCTACTTAACACTACTTTCTTCAAAGTAGCCACCCTTTGCTCTGATACTGCTTTGCACACTCTTGGCATTCTCTTGATGAGCTTTAAGAGTGAATTCATATTATGACAACAACCAGTCAGCCTAGTAAAGAGATCATTCAGTCATGTTCATTCATAGTTTTGATGCCTTCAGTGAGAATCTACTATGTAAATAGTCATAAAAATAAAGGAAATGCTTTGAATGCAAAGGTGTGTCCAAACTTTTGGCCTGCACTGTATAATATCATCACCTGGAGCGCTTGACAGAGAGACACCCTCCAAGAGGCTTTTTTGGCTGAGGGTCAATGTCTGTAAAAAGGACAGTCTGTTTAATGTGAGACACCTGGCCACATACTGCCATACTGTGTACTTCACTTGATATTTCCCAGTAGACTCACAGTATTCACTGTCTTCAACAGGACAGCATCTCTTCTTGGGAGCACGAAATGGGCATCAAGCAGCTCTGAATGACAGAGAGTCTGAATTAATATTCAGTGCCCAGCCACCTTAAAGTTCTGTATGCTAAACGTTTCCCACATAGCTCCAAGGAGCCTTCAGTAGTCAGTATCTGGGGGAGGAGCCCACTGTAGAATTTATAACAAGTAAGATTTAAAGACTTATGGAAGCATTGTAAGTTACTGGGCTGAGTTTTACAATCACCTTTCCTCCACTGAATTTAATGAAGACGTGAACTTACTGAACCACAGCATAATTTTCATGCAATGAATATTAGTCAATATAAAAACAAACCTTTCCCTGTTGAAGACTGTGGATTACAACAACCAAATATTAACATTACTGCAAAGTTTAAGATCAGAAACCTAAGATTTCACCTCTTTATACATTGTCACACAGAGCTGCTCATTAACACCTTCCAGGTGGGGATCACTACACAAATGCACTTTTGTTTATGAGTGCAACTCCATTATAACTGCTCCAGATAACACTGCATGCATATTGCATTACATTGCTTGGAATTTACATTTTAGCTGTGAATGGAAAGCCATAGTCATTTTATTAGCAGTCTCTTCGAGTATTTAGGCTAACAACCACAGGCTCAGCATAAAGCATGGCTAACGTGTGCTGCATGAGTAGTTTTGGGACAGAAGTCAACACAGGGGAAAGCTATAGTAGGGCGAAGGTGGAGAATGAATGCAGTCAGCAAAGCCCTCTACGGCTTCTGAATGCATCAAAAAATGCAGTGAGAGATGAAGCCACAGGTGCATCAAATGACAGGTTTGAGATGTTGCTACCATCAAGAACACAGGGGAACGGGTCCAAATTAACACTGTAAAACGTTGACACAACATGCTAATAAGATCTATTTGCTCAGAAGAGGGAAAATAATGACTGTCCTGGCCCATCAGATAAATAAAAGCCTACAAATCCAATTAGAGCAGGCTTTTATGATGGATGAAAGGCACTCACTGTAATGGTTTGTTAATAATACAAGCAACTGTCCGTTTGTACAACAATGGTCTAATTAGGGGAGACTGTTGGGATGTGACCTATTTGTATAAAACATCTGCAGCCGCTGAATATCACTGTGATTCACTGTTGTTTGAAGCGGCCAAATTGTGACAGATGAGTAGAAATAACAGCAGATAGCGGAGCAGCCCAGTGACTGAGTGCTTGGCATTGTGGGCAGGAAGTCATGCGCATGCAGTGGGCGGACAAAGTGCCCACCTGCCAGGGATACAATCAAAAATATGGAGAAAGCTTCCTGAAAAAAAAAAAAAAAAAGATCATTCTTTCAGCATCTATCAGCTGCTCCTCTAACTAATCAGTTATGGAGCAACTGACAATTACCAGTCATTTGGTCCTATTGTGAGGCACTGGCAAGGATGAGAGCAGTGTAAAGCTTTCTCTCAACTGTCTGCTGTTTGTGTAAACAAAAGAAAGAAATTAAGGCATTGAAACACATCATGTACACAAGCATGGAAAAGCAGTGTTTATATGTTTGTTTTTTTTCAATTGGGCTATCTCCGGATCACAATGTAGTGACTAGCTAGTTAGGTTTGGTTTTCAAAATATGGTATAAATTTGTATACAATACAGGTATATGGACATACATATAATTATATCAGATTCACAAAGAGAACACATGTTGTCTTTGTCCCTTGCAAATATGTTAATGAAATATCCGCAAATTTACTGGATAATAGCTTTATTCTTTGACTGTTGGTTTGCTGAGACTAAGACAGTGAAAAAATGAATTCCCGACAAACATAGCACTTACAGACACAATGGCAAGTATTTTGTTATGTACCTTTTTAAAGATATTTCTGACAATGACTCATATGTGAGTTCAGGACTTATGGAAAATCAAGTATTCTTATCTATGACAAAAGTTTGCCGTGGTAAAGTTCCACATTTCCACATCAAAGAGACACATTTCTGAATGCTCAAAAACACATCGCTCTGTAATTCCTGACACTGACTGATATATTGGACTTCAAGACATACCTGGGTACTGAAATTACTTCAAAGCTGAAAAGCAGTGTGGGTTTTTTTCACAGTAGAATTGTCAGACTTTTATAAAAGGAACAGCTTTCACATTTCTTAGACCCTATTGCTTAGTATTTTGTATACATGCTTGCTACCCTATTTTAAAAACCGGATATAATCATGTTTAACTCCTTCCACTAGCTTAACCATGTCAGTCACTGACAGTAGATCTGGCCTGTTGCAATAATGCCTTTACTATTAGCTGATTTGACCCAATCATTATTTGTAATGACCACCACAATAGTCATGCTAAGCAAACCACTTACAACTTAACCCTTAACTTCCAGTAACACTTTTCATGTAGATTGTAGGTGCTAGAGAAAAGCTTGGACTTAAGAACTGTAGACGCCCCAGGCAAACAAGACTACACGTTTAGATCCACTTAAGTTGCTTCAGGACAGTGGTACCGTCAGCATAAGATTGACTGAAGAACATTTCTGACCTGAGGGTAAAAACTATTGAGGTGTTTTATAACAGTCAATAGACAGTAATCAGTAGAGATTACCAAACGACAAAATGTATGACCACTAAAGTGGTTAGGAGATCACCAACAGGATGGATCATCATCTATGCCCATACACATTCAGTTGCCAATACATCTGCAACACTGTGGTGGAGTGATATTCCCATCCTTAGAGCCAAGCTGCTACAATGGCTAAAAAAGTACAGCCTTGAGATGGCAAAGTTTTACCCAATACATACAAAAGCTACATAACAGTAAAAGGAGTCAATGCTATTCTACCTTTAGTCAGTTAATGCAGTGAATATACAATGATCAAATGCAATAATAGAATTTACAAAGAATTCTTTCACAAAAACAGATAAAAGCCATTCTTGACAGAAATATATAATCATGTTTTATTCCTTTGAACACACTTTACAAAAGAATCATTAATTTTAGATATATTATAACAACTTTTACTTTTTCTCGTATTTCCTGGCTTTCACAAACACACATATACAAATGCAGATAAAAACATGATTTAGGAAAATTCCACATAATTGTCCTAATTGAGGATGTCAATTGTTTAACATATAATTATAAGTGTTATGTTATACAGTACAAGCACTGAAACAGGCAACCACATCTCTCCACACACACACAACCTGAAAAAAAATAAATAAATAAATAGCTGGCTCCACAAAGTTCCTCCACTCCCCTGTGCATGTGCTGCTGTCATGTTCACTGATCCCGCTCCTGAAACATCTGCTTGTTTTAACTACACAGGCAGATCACAAGGACATCTAAGTTTGTATATCACACTCATTGATGTACAGGTAATGAGGCCTACACTTTAAAAACTCGCGTGCACAAGGGTGTAAGTGAAATTTGTTGCTGCAACTACTCTGATAGTTTAGTCATTTTCAGGTGAGTGGATTTTACCACAGTGTCCTTCATATTAAAGCGTAAAACAAAAGGAGAATGTGGGCAGGCAAGCGTGACAAAGTCTTCATAGTTAATATCAAGGAACTACAATGTGTTAATGGACATTTTATACTCTACTACTATTACCTTGGTAAAATCAGTCAGATAGGATAACAAATTATTATAAAACAAATTTAAAATATTTAAAGTGAAATATATTTATCTGCAAAGCAATGCCAAGTGCTACTCAGCTGTGATATCTGTCAGAAAATATCAACATGCTGTAGCCATTATTCATTGCAGGCAGAGGGGCGAATGACATGAAAGGACACTGGAGGACAGGCGTATCTCCAAGTGAAAGCAAATTCTGCCATTTGGCATTTGGGTGACATAGTCATCAGGGTGATGTGCACTCCCACCATTCATCTGACATAACTCCTGCCCATATTCCCATCGGGAACTGAGTGCTGAATTCCTTCTTATGGACTCTTTAAAGGCCACATTATTGTAAGCGATGAGCTGAGCGAGATACCTGTGGCCATGTTTTCCACTGAACAATCACATGTTTATAATGGTCATAGCAAATAAGGGCCACCAATTGTACTCTGTGCCATGTTATAAAAATGAGATGGCCTAGCCTTGCCCTGAGTGGATTCTATGAAAAAATAAAAAAATAAATTCCACTTTCAAACCTTAAAGAGAAGGAACGGAATAGAATAGAAGAGAAGAGCAGTGGCATGATCCATTATTGGCACAGTTTCCTTGTGTTATGTTTTTATTTTAGCTATTATTCCCCAAAAGATCAAACATTAATATCAGCAGTAATGTAATACAGTAATGTAGAAAAACACACCTTTTGAAAGTCATGCCATACCAATACAGTACAGTTCAATAATCAACAATGAGAAAACGTGGATAAGTGTTTGTGCTTTGGTTTAATTGTGGGGTTGCCTGGTTGGCTTCACTTTTTAACATGCAGGGTCCATCACACATAACCAACAGAGGGTCCAAAAAAGCTCCCCAACCGGTGGATGAAGGTCAACATGTCCTCCAACAAGATCTCCTGCCAAAATGACAATAGACTGACTGTCAATGTAATGAAACATATGAGCAACTGATGGTACAGCGCAGGGTTCTAAAAACACAAATAAGGTTCATGATTCTAACATAAGTCTGCAGTTTTGATGAATTATGATACAAAACCACTAACCTATGTTTAGGCCAAAAATCTACTAGTGAGCCATTTTCAAGGACAATTTAAACAGTAAACACATATATGTAAATGCCAGAAGTGAAGTTTTGAGGGTGACGTAAAAATGGGATTTAGCAAATGTGAGCCATGGAAGAGACCAATCTGTCCTGACTTCCTCCTTTGTTCAGGTCATTGTTGTGGCCATTAGACATCCCTATCTAACCACAGACATAAACAAATAACCTATATGGGGCGTTTTTTGAGGGAAGGCAGTTCCAAAGTACATACAGAACAGACCCAAGGAGCTGTAGGCATGTGAGAGGCCATGCAAAGCCAAAACGATGCTGACACCTCTCACCCTGGTTATGCCTTTTCAGCCTCTGCCCTATGGCAGGAGGTACAAAAACTTTAAAAGCAGGACTAACAGACTAAAAATCAGTTTATACCCGTGAGCCATTAGACTTTTAAATTCCCCAGAATGGCCACGACTGTGCGATTATTACTTTGGGAGAGTGCAATATTTATATCATTTATTCATATTTAAACAGATGGATAAGTGTGCAGTGTGTTTTAATAAATGTGTGTTTTTTTCAGTGTTTTGTTTTGTTCTGCACCGATAGTGGACCGCTCAAACAAATATCATTGTAACAATAAACAACAAAGATTATTAAATTCTAAGATACACTCGAACACCACATGGTTTTATGAATTTGAAGCAGTGTTCAAATTGCATCTCCAAAGTGTACGTGGCATTGTTAACATTCACAGCTCGTAAATACCTTTGTTTGCTGACATGGACACATAAAACTTGTGGATGACTACGCAGTTAAATTCAAGGCTGAGTGTGTGAGCCGTTCCTAAAATGAAACTGTTCTTTACCATA
>JAOWBC010000182.1:21630724-21654916 GCA_028566105.1 Hypoplectrus providencianus
TTTTATATATATATATATATATATATATATATATATATATATATTCCAAATATCAACCACTTCCTAAATTAATGAAACCTGATAAGTATAATTTCAATTGTATCAAGATACCTTTAATTACCAATTATACGATGATGTGGTTTAATTAAAGATTTTAAATTGAACATATTTGTATATGTTTAATCTCAACCCAGAAAATAAAGTTGGCAGCTAAATGCAGTGGAATAGAAGTATAAAGGTACAAAAATTATATACTCATACGTGGTACAAGTACATTAAAATTGTACATAAGTACAATACATGAGTATGTTACTCTTCCACCACTGATAGGACAAATGTCTTATGGTTTAAAGGACTTATTGGTTATGATATGAATGTATTTCATAGGAAGGTGAAGATCGAAAAAAAGTCACTCTGTGGAAGCTTTTGGGCAAAATGTTGTCAAACAAACATTTGAGCAATGCAGTTTAGAGTATTGGAACATAAATTTGCTATAAGAGAGGATTCAAACACTGATGTGCACATAAACTTCATGAAAGCCTCTGTCATTCTGCTGTCAGCTGCTGTGGATTTACAAAGACCACACAAAGGCAAACACAGTCATTTAGCTTCCTGGCGAATTAATATGTGTGTAATCATCCTGGCTTACGCTGTGTTTGCCTAACGTGATATGCCACTTAGCATAATATTTACAAGAAAAACCTGATTGTACAGCCCTGCACTGTGTCTCACATGTGGACCAGGATTTTCAGTGAGAGGGATGAGGACAGCAATCTCTTTGTCTCTCTTACGTTTGAGTAGGCAGTCATCTTGGATGCAAATTAAAATATTTGACAAGAGGAACAGCCTGGAAATGACAATGCCAAGTGATTCTGCGTTGTATAATATTCACATTAGAAATGAAGCTGCCTCTGACCGGCTGGAGATGTTGGCAAAGAAATATTAGCGTGTTCTCTTGTTAAAAAAAAGCACCGAAATTGTGAAAGTCATGCTTATAGACTATTGATTGAGATTAATGCCCAGGCTTATGAGAATTGGTTCTAAAACAATAAGCCATTACATTGGGTAATTGATCATTTGAAAAATCTATAGCAATCCCTTCCCCAGGCAAGAATTAATGTCTCTGTGGAGCATAATTCATTAAAAGCTTGGCATGCTAGTTGGCATTTTTTCAGACTGAGGGAGTTAAAATGCAAGCAGAGAAAAATCTACTACTTACCTGTTACATAAAGTTACTGGACTTTCCCTGCTGTTTCACAATTGTTACTTACATAGGATTTAAAGTTTGGATGTTAATGTTATAAATAATCCATGTTTCTTATCATACCAGTCTGTTTTAGCCGTTTTATTAACTTCCTTTACCCAACTGTCAAGTGTTCCTGTCAGGTTTTGTAAAAATTAGAAATTAATACTTGTTAATTATTAAACATACAGTATCTAAGTAAGTATCTTTCCCCAATTCACTAAATTACCACTGAATCCTAAAAAAAACTGTGTACATTTTTTGGAAAATGCACCAATCATCCAACAATATGTCATCACATCTATATTGACATATTTTTCACAAAAAAATATCCTTATATTTGATTTTGTCCACATTGTTGAGCCCACATTTTCAAGTCTCATATTATGGGCACTGATGTCTGAGTAAAAGCTTGACTAATTGTGCACCGGGTCTCATGTCGTGCAGAATGTGATAAGGGGTTTGAAGGATTAGAATCATATTCAGGATATAATTTAAGTGATAACCATATGTAAGTAATAATTTTCTTGATTAAACTCAACAATTCATTTCCACATAGTGCAGACCTCATTCAAGATCCCTATCATTAAAGTGTGAGAGCATACAGTTTGAATGAGTGTCACAGTAGAGGACATTTATAATCATGTCTGGTCAATGGTCAGTTCAACCCATTTTGTCATGGACTTGGATAACCCAAGTCAGGCAGTTCAGGCATATTTAACTCATCCAGAGTTTGACCTTCTCATGGCAGCAATCAAGTTTTAAAAGTGGGACACACATTCTAAGTGTGCTGAAAACAAGCTGATGACCAGGCAAGTGGTGGCCTATTATTCTGTCATGAAGAAATAAAGTAACATCAGAGTTGAGTTCAAAAGTTGAAACATTGTGCTGTATCGGTGATTGCTCCTGATTTGTATTTTCTCTTATATTAACTAACAAAAGGAATGGCAGAGTCAAGGATAGCCTGGCTGCATGAAGATAGAGAAACTCATCTCAGTGGCCTCATTTGGCAGGAAGCGGGCCAGCATCTCACAGACATCTGCAGGCAACAGCATCGGTATATCCAGGATGTCAACACACCCCGCAGACACAAAGGTCTTTTGAAATCTGCAAGAACGCCAGACGCTTTAATCATCAGAGGGGGGAAATAAACAAATCCAGGAACCATGTCAAAAGTGGACGCATGATCGGCATAATAATCAAAGGTTGGACTTATAATAATGTGAAAAATACTTAAAGTCAAACAAAAATGCTTTTGTGCATCCTGCTGGTTCGATTGATATCTTAGATTTCTGATGGAGGGATGAATTGCTAGCTTGTCCTTGTAACTGTTCTACCGTGTGTGTGTGTGTGTGTGTGTGTGTGCGTGTGTGTGTGTGTGTGTGTGTGTCAGTGCGTGTGTGGGCAAGGAGGCTCTGTCAGTCTCCTTCTGAGGCACAGAGAGAGCTGAGACTGACGTGAAGGACGGAGCAGACTGAGCAGCAAAGGGGAAAAAACTAGTCTTGCCAATAGTTCTTGACAACAACACCACCAGACTGCAGCTCATTGAGAGAACCATGTGCTGGAGCTTTATGTAGTGCCCAAACAACTGACATCCAAACTGATTGGCTGGCCAAGTTTGTTCTGCTGAATTGCGCTCAAGTAATCCTGTTTCAAGGAGAGAACATTAGGGCCAAGTTAACCAGAATGGCTGAGAGAGCAAAAGAGGAATCTAACTTTCAAAATAAGACTGTGCCTTTCAAGGTTGTTGTCTCTCACTGAAATCATTTGTGTAACGTAATCATGCAGCTAATAATCAGGTGATATTTTAGTATTAGATTTTATATTGTAATGATGAAGCTCTAATTAAGCCTGCCACTCAAAAATGTTGTCAGGGGTCAATTACAGCTAAAGCACTGAAGGACTTAACAGTTTCATGGCCTGTATATATATGAAGGATCAATTATATTTTGTGCATGATGTTCTGCATGTTTTAGCACAATTTATTTTAACAAAGTCATTTTTGTACTATTCAAAAGTATCATCAAACTTTATGCTTTTTGATTAATCATTTCAGCTTTTATCCTCTTTCCACTTTTCATATTATCTTGTGCTCCATAGCTAAAGTTCTGAATATTCCTTTGGCATATTCTCTATCATACTTTCAGCTCTTTCATAACGCCTTTCTGGTTGACTGCAAATCGAATCATGCTTTGCAAATATTACTCACAGTTTATAATCATTAGTTTAAATGTGCCGGATTGGCTGTTCAACATGGCTTCATTGAAGTGACATAAAGCATGAGGAGGCATCATCGATCACAGAGCAGACATTTTTATTATTTTTTTTTTCAATTGTACATGTTTGTTTTAAAGTGTCAGAACAGCTTATTCCTCATTTGGTTTCCAGAACACAATCTTCAGCCTATAAATACACAGTTCACTATAGTATAGCACTTCTTGTGATGTATAGAATTGAATATTTATCATTTTTTTGGAAATTAGCTGATGAGAACAATAATTCTTTATATCAAGGTAAACTTTGACATTCAGTCCCTAGCCACACTGATTGTTGTATTGTTAGAGGAAGTAGTACTTCCACTGCAATTACTGGCAATCTGGCAACATATAAAAGCAGAGCGGGAGGGAGAAGGAGAAGGCTTTTGTCATTGTGGCTATGGTTATTTCCTGGAAGCAGTTCACACAAAGCTTGAAAAAGTCTCAGTAGAAAAGATTTGCTCTTTATTCTTGCCAGCGCTACATAGTTTAATAGCGTTATTCCGAGCACAAAAGCAAAGAGAAAGCTTTTTCCACAGAATTAACGATGATTAACTTGTTATTTATGCTTATATATGTATATAAATAGGGCTAATTTAGTTGGTAAAAACACTGTAAACACTCAGTACATAGTTCTGGTTATTATAGTCCATAATTAACATACTTTGGTCAGAACTTTACTTCTCCTGAAGTGCATCCACTAGGAATGTTTTTTTTTTTGTTTTTTTTTCCGGCAGAAGTAGTACTTAAATGTTTTAGAAAAACTGCAAAAATGCATGTTGTGTAAAGATTCTTGAAGAAAAGAGTTAAGTCAACATCGTCAACCGATGACCCAAATGCGGATGTTTATCTACATAAACAGAAGCTGTATTTGAGAAAGTGCCACATGGTGTCACTTTGAGGTTTCAGGCAAAGGAAAAACCAGGCCTGTTTTCACCAGAGCCAGTCTTTGCTGTTCAGAGTCACTTGATAAATAGCTGGATTGACTTAAAGCCAAGGGCATGTTATCAGTAGAAGAGAATGTGCTCAGGAACACATGACAGAGGCAATAAGCGTCACCTTTAACGCCAACGTGTAGAAGTATGCTTAATTCCACAACCCTAGCCGCTGCCTGATGTGGAAGACATGCCACACAATGAATGTATGGAGTGCAAACACCAAGGACTGAACACTTGCAGGATTCCTGGTGTTCTGCTTTTCTCGTTGGCAGGAACAGACTAAATCCCTCAGGCCTTGAATAATGTCACATAATCAGTAAAAGTCTGAGAACAGATGCACGCACTGGATGAGGTGCTCCGTTATTTTGGAGAGGTTGCGTTCAGGAGGCAAAATGCAGGTTCACCTTGAGCACCTAGATATAGTGAAACCCTTTGTGTCACTGATATATTCCTCATATAAAAGGGGCTGTTTGAAGTCAGTCATGGTTGAAAAAATAGAAAAAACTGAGTCACATAAAATAAAAAACCAACTATAACATTACCTTCACCTTTAAAAGCATACTAAACATCCCAAAGTGCTCTTGAAAATCTTTCACAGGCTCCACATGAAGCTTTTAATGGCCATTTATCCCATTGATGGAGTAAGATTTGCTATGAAGGCAAGGACATCAATCAGAGCACGTTGATGCAAACTTTAGGGCAGCTGTCTGTCTCCCACTTACAATATACACATAAACACAGCTACATGAATGCACACACACACACACATACACACACACACACACACACACACACACCTCTCTGGCATGTGATACATCAGGATTGTTGACAGATGAAATAGATGCAGATGGGCCGACAACCGTCACATTTATATCAGTCTTCGTATCTCTCCATCCTTTCATTTCTCTCTCTCTTAAGCAAGTCATCAGTCAAGTCATTATACCTTGACTGAGCCACATCAGGTAGACTGCCACAACATTTATTATGTGGAGGCCACCTGCAAATAACACCACATGTGCACCGCTTCCAGTCAGGACAGGAACCAAAGCTATTTCTGCAGCCCACTGCATTTAAACCACAACAGCGGTGCCTGGCGTGCCAATAAAATCCACACCATATGATCTGCTCCCACAAGAGAAAAAGAACAGGTCTGAAGGCTTTTCATGTGAGCCTCCCTCTTGAGTGGTAGGTGAGGAAAAAATGCACAACAGGAAATGAAAATCCAAACTGGTAAATGCCTTATCTGGAAGTGCAAAGGAAAGAAAACACGGAATAACAATCCCCACAGGGGTTTCTATTCTTGCAGTCATTTTCAGTCAGAAAAAAAACACAACTTGAACTTCCAGCACAAGGAAAACACAAAGTGAGATATACTATTTGGCACAATTTGAGTGTCTGTTATGTACACTTTAGACCGGAGGGGAGTTGCCATTTTGTGTAGGAAACATTGAACCAAGATTGTTTTATTCATAACACCAACCTGTGTCGACTGTGGCTTACAGCCAGGATTCTGAAACAATTAATTGAAAAACAACAGAGGATTAGGATCAAGTGTCAGCTAAGATGCAGATGGAACGCACACTCCATGCTGCTGTTCTGTGGGGAGTTTGCATGTTCTCCCAGTGTTCGTGTGGTTTCTCTCTGGGTACTCCAGCTTCCTCCCTTTTTCCAAAAACACGCAGCTTATGTTTAATTGGTGACTCTAAATTTCACATAGCTGTGAGTGAGGGCATGAATGGTTGTCCGTCTCTATGTGTCAGCCCTGGATAGGCAGTGAAGGATAATGAATGAATGAATCAGATATTTATCCAATGTTTCAACTAAAGGGAAAGACACACAGGGTGAATAAAACGACTCCTTAGCATGCTTTTAAGATTTAAGCAATACTTTGTTCAATATGCTTAATTCTATAGCTGTGAAAATTACTTTTGGCAGTGGTGACACACAATTCTGATGATTAGTCAGCAGTAATGAGTTTTTGGACACATACCAAACTATTTAGTGTCTGTCATAAAGGGAGTAGAATGACCCACTGGCTGTAAATTGTTAAATACTTCTACCATTATAGGAATATTTCAGGTGGCCCTCTGCTCCCTTTCTCCTGGCTGAGCTGTCTATGTTGCAGACACACCTATGCTGCATCCTGGGCTTTGCATTGCATCGGCTTTCTTTCATTAAATATGACCCATACTGAATGCTCTCTGTCCACTGACATGACATTAACACAACATAATTTTAACCTGATGCTGTTGATATGTGAAAGTTAAGCTACATAACTTTGACACACAATGTTGTTTTTTGTTTTTACTTGGAAAACATGCAGCAGTCTCCTGTATCAAAGTCCTGTGTTTGTTCGACCCATCCACCAACCGTTCAGCTACGGCTTCGTGGACCTTGGTGTTCCTTTACTTGCTATCCTTGCTTTAATTCTCCATAACCTCACTTGCTCGTTGGCATCAATAAATACTGCAGCCACTAGAGGTTACTACTAACTACAAACATAGATATGGTTTGGACATATTGCTTGCGGTCTTCTTTCTTATTGAAACCTATGCTATTGATGTGTCACTAAACCTTGTAATAGTTTTTTTATTATTATTTATTTTTAGGTGGTGCTCTTTGTTCAACAAAGGGTTGAATTTCCATTGTTTGAGTCATTTTCTGTAATCCCAGAGTGCCATTTTTGTGGCTTCGAAAATACAAAGAATTCATTCAACTCACCACAAATTGCAATTGGACCACTGAGCAGTAGCTAGTGGTCTAGAGCCTCTGGCCTCTTCCAGTCATGAGTATTGAGCTACAGAAGTCAGATTGTCATAAATGTGCACCTCCAGGTTATGTGTTTCATTTTCAGACTTGTGGTCTACAATGAAACCTTGTTTATAGCGGGGGTTACGTTCCAAAAGGAACCCGCGATCGGCGAAATCCGCAAAGTAGTCAATTATTATACAGTACATTATTATAGAACGAAACCAAAGATCAAAACCTGTTTTAAGGCCCAATCATTTGTTTAAGAAATAAAAATATAAACGTTTTCTTACAAATAACTATGATATTTTTTAGAAATACTTTAAAATAATAATTTTGATAATCAACCTACAAGGTTGGACACATTGTGACTTGCACGCAGAGCCAAGTGGAATGTTAATGATGTGTTTCCAGGGGGAACGATTTGAGTGAGACACTCACCGGGTCTATCGTGACAAACTTTTACTAATGCTTATCCTGACTCCGCTCCGCTGTAGCTTCTTTTTCTACTGAAGCAGAACACAATGTGCGTTCATACACTGTAAAAAACAAGCATAAAAAACTGCACTTCAAAACAATCCATGAAACAGCAAAGTCGCGATATATAAACCGCAATATAGCGAGGGCTCACTGTATATACAGTTTATGTAAGCATAAATATCAAATAGATTGGGTAAGCTCTTTCCTTCTGATTCCACTGGACAATCCAATTAATTGAATTTGCAGCTATAAGGCAGAGGTCAAACTGTTTCCAACTGTTCCACTCATGCAAATGAGTTTTGGTCTTTGAAAACCATCTGACATCAAACTGAATGGATCTGACACATTTTCCGGCCGCTGAAGAGCTGCATAACGATGCACCTGACTCAGCAATGAGCATTAACACCACCAACATGGACTCTTTTGGGAAATTTACTCTGTTGGTTTCTGTTATGTGTCTTAGCCTTGGACAGAGTTGTATATGTGGTATATAAGACTCAAATATTGTCAATATAGTAGATTTGGTATGGTAAAAAGACGTGACACACCACTCATACAGTGAATGTCCTTGCACTCCAAATAGGGCTCTAGTTCCATCAGCTTAAACCAAACTGGATTTTGGAAGTGTTTTTAACAGCTTCGCCCTGAAGGCATTTCACTGCCTTTTTTTGATCTTTCAACACCAAACTTTTTACAAAGCCTCAGGAGACTACACTTACCATTTACAGACACACCAATAAGGGCAGTTAAGACGGTTGTGATGAAGAGGGATGTTTACTGCTTGATTGCAAATACTACAGACTGACACATGGGACCAACAGTGTGTTTGTGTGTGTGGTGAATGAAATGTGAATTACTAACACATATAAGTGTGCGGATCAAATAACTTGTATAACTGCTGCCAGGGGGTTATGTTTCCACCCATCAGTTAGTTTGTTGTTCTGAGTATTGGCAGGAAATGTTTAGAGCCTAAGAACAGATTTCCAATGAAATCTGGTGGACAGATTGGACCAATTGATTAGATTTTGGTAGTCATCTGGACGTGGGACTTCCGCCATTTAGAAAATTGCCATTTTCTAGCCATGACTGTGAAACTAACAGAAGTACACTTGATTCCAAATCCAAAGAATATGTTTGCAGAGTCCAAAAAGATCCACTCAAGTTAAAAGATATGTGATGGGTATGAAGGGTTTGAGTGCAACAGCAAGTCTGAAGATTACTCAGTGATAGCACAGCTTTGAGTCTAAGAACTGCTTTGTAAATTAAGCTGCATTTTCAACAGATTTCTTCATAATAAAAAAAAAAAGAATGCAGAAACACAACTACTAATGAAGCAAGAATGGGGTAGCATAATCACTACGCCACCAAAGCAAGGCATGTAAATAAAGAAACAAGCAGCCACAACATAGATGATAAAGGATATCAGTATTGTAGAGTTCCCTTTATCTGTGTCTTAGTACTTCCTCTTAATAATGTGATGTCAGTTCTTTTCTCAAACAACCAGCTCATTATTTTGGAGTGTGTGGTGTAAATGACTAAATGAATAAATAAGTTGAAATGATGGTGCTGCACTTTCTCCGTGCTCTGCAGAAGTGGTATAGACAGGAGATATATCCACCTGTCAGGACCTTATCAGTGTCAGCAGTTGACAGCCCTGACTGAAATACAATGTCAGCCTCCCTTTTTCTGTGTCATCCCACATCCTTACCTGCTGACAGCTGTACTTGACTTTGACACCTGAGGTAAGCAGCTTGCCAGCTCTGTGAGTCAGGAGTGAAGGGTGGATTGGAGTCACACTGGAGGTCAGACTCGATCTGGTGTTCCGTAAATGGAAGGTTCACATAAGGAAACATTCTGCAATTTTGTTACATAAATGTATTAGTATTTTTATGTTGTTATTTTAACTTGGATATTAAATAGCATTTCATACATATTTAGGTGTATTAAAGTTGTTTCTTCATTACAATCAAGTTATTATTAATGGTAAGGAATTGGTAGTGATGTGCCAATGAAGCCACATGATCCATGTTGAAAAAATCTTGGTTCAGCAAACAGTGGAAAGCAGACTACAATAGCTCAAGTCTTTTTCTTTAAACCAAAAGTGCTGTCTATGGGGCCAAAAATGTATGGAAGAATTCAAATGGCACATCCCTTAATCACACCCGTCCCATATTGAGCAGAAAAGGCTCAAAAGAAAAACTGTGAACTTCTGTATTGTTGTGAGAGTAAAAAAAAAAAAAAAAAGTCACAAAATTACTATATAATTACCAATAACCGGGCAGTTTTTATGGAAATTTATGGTTAACTTGTTCAGGCCCTGTCCTGCTCTGTGACCAATAAGTTGACAGCATATTCACGTATGACGTCACAGAATACGGTCATCCTATTGGTCGAAGAACTGTTGCTATGGAGACAGCGGGAGACAACAATCTTTCTATTTATTGATTTATATTGATTTATACAGTTTTAAGTTAAACAGGAGGTTTTCTGTTTAAGAAAAACTTAAACTTAATCTATTCAGTTAATTTTGTTATTTTGTAAAAAAGTCAATAACTGGATAATAATTTATTTTTTCATGTGTTCCTGCCTTTAAAAAATATGCATTTTCCTCATTTCAGGTTCGAGTTGAATAGTTCACTTCTAATAAATCGTTTTTACTCACAAAAAAGGAGCGTTTCACCGCGCCAGGAAGCGTGAATGCATCGGGTCGGCAGGCCCTGCCAATGATGCGTCCCTTATTTATTTTCAGGGGGTTGGCAACCCTCATCGGCCCTACCTCTTCCATTGATTATCCTGATGTCACACATTAATTTCATCAAGTGTCGACAGGTACGTGAACTTGTGATGTGCCAGTGAAGCTTCATTAAAACCATGTCTTTTTAACTCGAGCAATGGAAACTGCGTATTTAACTGTTTAACCCTCTGTTGAACAGAAATCATTATCTAGGTGGCTGGTAAAATAAATACAGGAGTTGATGAGGCGTCACTGGCACATCACTAACATGAGCAGACTTCAAGGTCAGTAGGATTCTCTGAGACAGACCGGCCATAGGACATCTGTCCTCTGTTTATGAGTCCCTGTTCACCTGACCTTTACAGCCTTTGACAAAAGGTGTTTATCAGCCTTACTTGTTGTAAAGAAAAAAAATGTTTCTTTGAATCTGTGAATGTGGGTTTCTCCTGTTTTTGCTTCAAAAGATCAATTGAGTTTTGTGAACATATGTTAGTAATAAATCCATGCACTATACGATCATCAGCAGCTGATGCTCTTATATGAGCTACACAATAAGATTAGTCATCCTGTTTTGAAAAAGTAATTTTATTTATTCATTCAGTAATGGTTGCTGATTATTATATTACTGCTCACTTATTATAGAACTAAGTTGAGCTTGATCGAAGAACACACACACATGCACACACACACACACACACACACACACACACACACACACACGCACACATCAAATACAGTATTAAAACGCACTGCACGAACATATTGCTTTTTTTTTTTTTTTTTTTCACAAAATGAGTACCTCAAAGATAAATTCAGCCTGCTGAACTGTAACACATCTAGACAAACTACACACTAACGCCATTAAAAAGATGGATGGCTTTACTAGGTTAAGGAAAAAATCCCTTAAAAGCACATACACAGGAAATGTAAGGTATAGTGAGTTTTTTTTTTTTTTCTTTTACAGCCAAACAGTAAGCGTTAGGTAGGTCCTTTCATAAACACTATCCTGTTCCACTGCTTTGCATTTCCTGCAGCTGCTTTGCATAAAGCGGAATGACTGGGTACTTGTCGCTTTGGCAGTGTTAGCCAGCGAGGCTAAACAAAGAAACTAGGGCCACTGAATCAAATCTGGATGAACAGAAACCCACAGGAAAAAGGGGTACGGATTAGTCAATCAAAGGAAGGAAGCATGCTTAAAAGCAACCTGTGAGTCAAATGTAAAGTGAACATTTATTCCAGCCTTTAAAGATGAAGAGCTCTTCATGCTGAGAGGGGTCAATGAGGACTGCTGCAGATCCACTCTTTTTTCTTTTTGGACAAGTTTCTCTAATTAGTCTAGAGTGAGTCACTATATTGTTGAGGATACTGGAAGAACTGAAGCAGTGGCCGCTCATATAATTAAGGATGTGTGTAAAATTCAGAATAGAATTTTAAGTTTGGTCCTGCTGAATGTTGGTTATACAGTGTGTCCACAAAGTCTCTTTAGAACCCTAAGAAATGTATTACAAAAGAAAATTAACAGACAAATATGTAAAAAAAAAAAAAAAATTATTACAAAATAAGGAGTAGATCTCTTTTAATGACCTCTACATGGACACCATCAGCTGCTGAAGCTCATCCAGACTGTACTGGATTTGTTGCCATGTTGGCTGCAATGTGATTGAACACTCTGATAACCATTGAGTGCATATAACAAATCTCATAACCATATGAACAGTTGTGCTCATAAGTTTGTTTGTGTTCATATTCTCTGAAAAAAGGCCAAGAAAGCAAATATTCTGCCAGGGTATGTTAACTTGTATTATGAATTGTGTTAATATATATATATGGACACGCTGTATTTCAGGTAAACGTATAATTTAAAAAATATGTCCAGTAGCTCTTGGAAAATTTGATATGTTCCATGTTCTATGATTACATCTTCCCTGACAGGCAGCTATGGCTTTTCAAGTTTCCTCTAATCACACTCACAACAACACAAAACTGCTTGTGTGTGTGTTTTTTGCTCAGTGTGGCCATTAGTTTTAATTTAGGCCTCTGTCTACATTAAGTGGCCATCTGAACAACGAGGTGAGCCACAGTGGATCAATAGTGTCATGAACTGGAGGTCACCTCAAATGTGCTTAACGGTTTACTATCAGCTCCTGTTTTGCATGCTGTCGCCACTTTAGACTCACTTGGAATTCCTTAAGAATGGGATTTGCAGGCTCCTGACCTTGGCTCTTTTGCAGCCAGAAATGTAAATGACAAAACAGGGTATTTGTAAAACCACAACACGCAATACGATAGCTGTGTTTCAAATAGCTATCACTTGGCATGAACACAGCATCCATCATCACTAAAAATAACCGCTTTCCTCACACATCAGTCCTAATTAGATGGGAGTGTGGTCAGTGTCAAAGCAACCCAATTCCCTACACCCACGTCCCCTTTCACTCGCCAGCCTCGAACACATAGGTCCAAGGTTCAGCTTTATTGTCTTTCTACATTACAGCATGCAACATGCGCAATATCAGTGTGATATACTGATATAAGTAGTATTGCAGAAAAGACATTATGTAGTTGTGGGAATGATGGGAGAACAAAGGTAACATTATGGTAATATGCATACCAACACCAACACAACAGAACAGTTCAGTGTTAATGTCACAGATTCAGTGCAATGTATAAAACATGGTGCAGTCTAGAGCAGTGTAGTACTACATTATATATGGAGCTGTTTATGTTTATGACTTTTTATTTACATGGTATGTGGATGAGGTAGAGCTAAGTAGAGTCATTGCTGGAGGAAATAAATAGCTCTATACTATGATGACATGGCAGCCACAGGTCTACAGAGAAGTCAGTATCTGTTTCTATATCTGTTCAACCAGCAAAATGATTGCTCTCTGTATCTGCATTCAGATATGAGTCTGGAAAAGGGAGGTGCCAGTTTCAGTTTTGTTAAATCATTTTTTTTTTTTTTTGTATTTTCTAACTTATTATTCATATCTATGCCTACAAAGCATCATATCGATTTAATATTGGCATATAATCAATTATGAAAAATACATTTGCTCATCTTCATACTGTATCTTTATTCATACTGTATTTTTTCTCTCTCTGCTTCTTACTTCTTTTTGAATATTTTTAGCACATTTCACCACCACCCCATTACCTGAAGGAAATTTAACAATCAGAACAGATATAAATAAAATGCTTTATGAATCAAAACATCCTGTTTTTGCAATGAAAAAAGAGAGTATTTACGAAAAATGATATAGGAAAATATCATTCATATCTTTGAAGGGAATCATTTATAACTCTAATGATGCTGCGTTTGCTTTTATATTTTTTGACAGGGTTTTACAAATGTGAAAACAAATGTTACGGCTAAACACTTCAGTTTCATTTTGATATATAGCTTATAGGGATTTGAAAGAAAGCCAACTGCCTCAACTTTTTACTCATGCACATGACACTTCCTCCTCTTATATGTGAGAGATTAGACCCACACCGGCCCTGCAAGGCTTGCAGCTGGGTCAAAAAGTGATAAGGCTGTCTGTAGACAGGCACCTATGATGTTCAGAGCCGTTTTAATCACCGCTTCGCAGAGCCATCCATGTGTGTCTTCATTGCCATACAGAATGGAAAGAAAAACGATTTTTGCAAAGTAATTAGATGCTTCCATCCCGCCCCGTCAGTAGATTTCTCCTGCAGAGGTGAGGCGAAAGGTCAGGGCTGAGAGAGTTGTCAAACTACATAACAGTAAAAATGTACTCGGATCCTTTTGCGGAGCTCAATGGTGCGCTGTGAACTGCATGAGTAATGTAAACCGCGCGATGATATCACCTTGGCGTTGTTTGGATGTAAGAGAGTCATCACCATTATCCAGACAGCCTGGAATGGCAGTGCAGAGCGATCTGAGGCTGCCTTTGATCTCTTATTTCACTCAATCAAACACAGCTCTAAAGCGCGAGCTGTGTCCAGCATTGAGTGCAAACAGTGGAAGGTGGTGTCCAGCCTGCTGACATAGCTGAACTCAATGAAGTTTGCCAGCAAATTCTTGATTCCAAAAGGCAGTTCTCCAATCACAACAACACCAGCCTCCTCACACTTACTGACTCTGGGAAATTGGCTGCAGCACAGAAGCTTTTACAGACTCTGGCAGAGGAGTCTGGACCTGGTGAACGCCTGATAAGGCTGATTTGAATGAGACTGCATTCCCTTTTGTTTTGATTACAGAAATTATAAATATCAACACTGACCCCACTTATGATGCAGCCCTAAATTAATATGTAGCGGCTATGAAAACAATGTGGGCAGTCTATTTTCACCGTGACTCAATGATGCCCTCAAGTGGCCTGAGCCAGCCATCTACAGCCGACAACAATGCCATCCCAAACAGCACACACTTTTTACCACTTTGTTAAGTTTGCTCCTCTTCAAAATACACAGCTGAGATCATTCACTACCACCATCTGTCTGCTTTTCTCTTGCTCTGTGCCAGATGGATGATGGAGGATGGGATCTGACATGCATGGCTGTTGATGACAAGAAGCATCGCCAGATTTCCCTTAAAATATTGGAGTAGAGCAGCACGGAATAGTCACGGTTATTTTAGAGGATAACCAAGAGCTGAAAATTCCTTGACTAAAAGTTGTCCACAGTCTCTGACTTCATGTTTCAATAATAAAACAGTGAATAAATTATTTGCATTGACCTAAAACACGCACACGTACACATTCTTTGTAATTGGATTTTGAAAGAGGCCCTTGTTCATTATAAGTCTCAGATCTGCTTTGCGTTCTCGCCATACACCAATGGCTCCTATTACCCAGCAGCCTACTTGCCTGCCTAAGTGTCTTCAACTACTTCAAAAGCAACTGCGTGTTTTACTCTGTGGGTAATTCACTGTTTCTGCACAGGAGCCACTCTGGGCTTGTTCAGTGGAACAGTCACACATGGTGACACAAGCGGAACACTTTGCTACATATATTTCTTTTTCCAAGGCTGGTTCGTGAAAGGGAAGCAGTGGGTCCCTAATTTGTGTCCATTGGGCCTCTCCTCAGTTGGCATTCGGTCATTCTGGAGCACACAGCTAATGGTGAAGTCCGCATGTTTACTATCTTTTAGTTGCCTGCAGTATCATCTGTTTAATTAGCAGATAAACATGGATTACTAGCACTTTGACCAAAAACTACAGGACTAATTGCTGTGTTGACATGCAGAAAAACACAAGCCATGCCTCATTTGGATGAATATGATTATACAGAATTAGAACTTTTTAAATCAAAACTACTTGTTAATACTGTGATGCCAGTGACCTCATAAAAATCTGAAAATAAAATTAGTAAACTCATAAAAGGTAACCATCCTGAATATTTATCTTTTTGTAGAAAAGTATCTGGTATGTGTGCAAGGAAAAAGCAGAGTGCTCCAGCCTCTCCAGCCTCTCTGAAATTATATGTACCAAAAATAAAAGCACAAAATGGCAAGTGTCTCCCTGCTGTCCTTCCGGTTTCTCTTGATTGCTAGCATGCATTGGTCTAACCTGAAGCTACTTTAACAAAAATGCATTTAATGACCACATTTCCACAATCCATAAATGGCTTTCTCCTTCATATTCTACCACCTGCAAAACACTTTGCAACACTTTTTTCAAAAGCTATGACACATTTTTTTAAGCACATTTGAATCAGAATTGTAAGAAAATTAGTGTTTTTTTGCAGAACCCATATCGCTGTAATTCTTTTTTATGATGGAATACATTTTTTTTGTGAAAAATCACTCCATCTTCAAAGATGAGGTTCATCATTTATGTAATCCTCTATGTTGTTATTATTTGTTGTGTACTATGAGTCAGTGTATGTTTTTCTAAGTGAGAACTGTTGTTAGTGTTCTGGTCCAGTGAGCTTATTTTGAGACATGCATGAACGTTTTTTGAGTTTTTACAGAACTTTTTATAGGATGATCCATGCAGAATGAATGGAGAGTCTTGATTCATTTGATTTAGAATTAGAATTAGAATTAGATCTGATCATCATTGTGTTATAATTTCATTTGATTTTGTAATTTTTTTTAAGTTGTAAAGACACTTTCCCTTTTCTGGACACCCCCAATGGGATTTTTACCTCCGCCAAAGGAGGAGGTTATGTTTTTGTTAGCGTTGGTTTGTCTGTCTGTTTGTTTGTCTGTCTGTCTGTTTGTCTTTCTGTGACCAAGTTTACGGAAAAAGTTATGGACGGATTGACCTGAAATTTTCACCAGAGATGCGGCTGAGCCCAAGGATGAACCCATTAAATTTTGGTGGTGATCCGGAATGCCTTCTGGATTCAGGATTTTTTTTTTTATTTGGAAGCGGAACTACAGTGTACTGATGCGATTGCATCCAATGGCTGCTGGGTGGCAGCAACGCTTACATTATGAACAGTGAACATACCAGTTTAAACACATAAAAAAGGTAAAAATAAAAAAGACGCAAAAAAGACGGTCTGCGCTCTCCTTGTGCTTTTTTCTGTTTTTTTTTATTTTGTTTTATTTATAATCAAGATTACAAACAAAACCATACAACTACAGTAATCCTGACCAAAAAAATAATAATTTAATGTGTTATTAGGGATATCAGTGAAGGAAACACCAGTCTTTACACATAGTGCATTTATTTAGAATTACAGAGAAAACATATAGCTAATTCACAGATATGTTAATATTATTTTTTATTATGCACAGTAAATAACAGTAGGAGGAAAAACAAAGGAGGTTTTTAATGTGAATACAATTACATGTTATACTGTATCTAACATTAAATTATTGAACACAATACAACTGCAATGGAATCTATAGTTGCCACTGCCACTTAGTTTCTGCCTCTCCATCCACATACACATATCTTTCATTACTCCTATTCTCACAAACGTACAATCTTACCAAGTTGTTATTGCAGATATGTTTTGGTAAATGGTCATACTTTGCTCACACTTGTGCTTTGTGTTGTCACACTACAATTACAATAGCCACTTTCACTTACACACTCTTTTTTCACTTCTAGCCATCATTGGCTTCCAAAATAACACATGGAACCAAAGTAGGAGTCAGAAAGAAAGTCTTGTAAAAATGCTGAAAACTGAAAAATAAAAATCAATTGACATTTCTAGCCAGAACAATTTGCCCTGTAATTCTAAAAGAGTTTTTTTTTTTTTGTTCTCTCTCTCTCTTTTCATCTTCATACTGCAGAAACCCTTGATTGATGTCCACAGTCTTTGTGGGTACAGTACTCTTGAAAATCTACTGTAGCGAGTGTACCAACCCCCCCATTGTTATCACATTGATTCAGTCCATAGGAGGCCTAGTAATGACTAAATGGTGCAGTCTCCTTCAACTCATGGTACCCCTGGTGGTTTGGCTCTGTGAACAGACAGAGAGGGCAGTTAGGGCTAGGAATTTCCACAAATCTATCTCTTCCACATTAGCCAGTGCTTTTAAAAGACTCTTTTAGAAATATTGGCACTTCAGTCTGGCTTCAAAATGAAAGAGCAAATGCAATTACAGACATTAAAGAGCAAATAAAATCCTAAACAATGCCTACAGTTGCAAATGTGTCTCTAACTGCCTCCTCAGGTCTGTGTTGATATGACCTTATTGTGTATGCAGTGTCTGTTCAGTAAAGACGGCTTATGCTACCTTATAATGAGAGCGCTTGCTATTCATTTTCAGAGCCTGTATCTGTAGTCTGGAGGTCACTTTATAATTTTTTGAACATCCCAAATAATGTAGACGAAAATAGCCACTAGCAGAATGCGTTTGAGTGTGTAGATAAGTGTTACGGTACCGAGACTCATATTCTCCTCCACCAGAGGCCTCTTCTCGCTGCAGTTTACCACTCTTCCCTGTGCTGCTCCCAGAATAGTCATGATATCCACTAGGTTGAGCTTCCCCTCCTCCTTGGCCTCCTCCACCTCCTCTGCCAGCTCCATCGCAGCCTCTTCACGCTCCTCCATCTCCTCTTGGGTCAGCATTGCATCCAATCCCTGCCCGGCAGTGGCGTTGCCTACCTGTGGAGGTGCCAGCGAGCACAATGCCCTCACTTTCCCATAGGACATCAGGTGAGCCACATTGGCCCGCAAGAAGAGCAGAAGGACATTGAGGTCATTCAGTGGGCAGCCTAGTCTGCGTCGATTGATGAGGTCCAGAGCTGGGAGGACCTCATAGACAGAGAAGAAGGAGGTGTCCCAAACAAAGAGGCGAATCAGGCTGAAGAGGACGATAGGAGCCAACAGGACGTAGATGGCGCCATTGGCCACACTTATCACCTGAAAAACCAACTGGCCAATCATTTTACACTGAACCAGTTCAGGAACCCAGTTCTGATCACGTAGCATGCCCGTGCGGACGAAGCAGCTGAACTCGTCCTGCAGGAAGGCAGAGAGGTGGAAGTAGGCCAGGTAGAGACAGGCAGCCGACATGAAGGTCAGGAGGAGGAAGCCCCGCAAGAAGAGCATGCTAACAAGGAAATAGGAGTTCTGCTTGCATTGCATGTATCTTTCCAGTAGAGGGTACTCAAAGTACCGCTTCTTCTTGGCCCTGCAATTGGACAAGGGATAGACACTCAGGACCATGTTTTATTCCATACAGCTAAACACATTCTCGGCTAGGAACCTCCCAACCCAACCACAATCCTCTACTGCCAGGAGCTGCCCTTCAAAACTGCCACAAAAGTGCTCCAATGAAACTGTTGGGAGATTTGTACACTGATGATAAATAGTAGTTGTTCAGGGAGAGGAAAACATTACAATTTACTTTTACAAAACACATTTTCACAGTTCATCATGAAATCATAAGAGACAGCACAAGCTCACTGCTGTAACCTTTGATCTTTATTACACTTATAATTAGTCTAACGTTTAAATGATACCACGACATGCAAGAGCTGTTTGATTGAGACATGAAGACGAATGCATATTTGTACTACAAGCCTCTGGTGTCTCACCTTTGCAGTTCGGCTTGAAATGTGAGGGGGTTCTTAGTGTTCTGGCGCATTTCCAGTATGCTCTGGGCCAGTCTGACCGAGCGGTTGTACGACTTGTCCAGTTCGTCAATTATGAAGAGCAGGTCAGAGCCCAGCGAGGGCATGACGAGCTGGCGCCAGATCAGAGCGGGCAGGTACATCAACACCGCCATGGCCAGAAGAGAGTAAGGAAACATCTGGATGGAAGACGAGAGAAGAGAGAGGAACGGAGAGGCAGAAAAACGGAGTGAGTCACATAAGCAATTTCTTCACAACCCAGTTTATATAAATAAAGAACCACAAGTTCTGGATTTGAACTACTTCCCTGTTGCTGACTGGGCCTTAAACTGCAACTGCACTGGGGCAGAAGACTTTGTAAATGGATTCGTAAACAAACGTGTACTATTCCTTTTATTAAAGAGCTAAACTGACATTTCTACCTGGAGTTTTCAAGTTACAGTAACAAGAAATATGAATTCTACACTGTATCTCTAGTATGTCTACGTGGAAATAAAAAGCAGAGCAACCTTCATCAGAATCTGTCAACTTACTTTGTGTACCCAGAGCGAGCGCTCCTCAAAGTTCCCATCGCTGTCAAACTCATGATGCATGAGAGAGTCCCAGCAGTATGTGTCTACATAGCTGGCCTGCTTGATGGTGAAATTGCTGGGAGGGAAACAGCTGATCTGAGGCCCTGCAGAATAAACAAATGTTGATTTGTAACATCATCTGCTTATACGGGGAATTACGTTCTGCCTCACCAATTGGCCTCTGAGCAATATCTAAGTTCTTGATATCTCATTTACACACACAAAGACACACACAGACACACACACACACACACACACACACACACACACACACACACAGTACACAGTACACAGTACTGGGGGTCCACTACCAAAGGCACACACATGAGATTCTGCATGCCCTTTTCTCTGCAGTGAACAGGATTTTACTGGAGAAATCATATGTTTCCAAATGACAACCTGGCATTTAAAACCCTTGGCGACTGTTCCAAATCTGGCCTCCTCCACCATATATTTAGTTCACCTTGATATAACCACATGTAGTCCAACCACTTGAAGCCATGCTCTGCACCCATCTATCATTTCCCAAGGGTGCTCCACCCTTAAGCAGAGAGCTTTGGGAGGGAGCACACCAAGGGTGTGCCCAAACTAATTCAGAGCCTTAAAAGAGAAACATGGAGCTTCTATTTTTTACAACACCACATCTGCCCAGCTTTCTGTAAGTTGAAACATACTGGCACTCATTTACTGTCAGGATGTGATTTCTCCTGCCAGTCCACCTCATTATAGACAACCCTTACATGCTCCAATTATAGCACCGCTGTGTACATGAGTGCATTTGTGGATGTGAGTAATTAATCATCCACCATTTAACATACTGATGGTGACACCTAAAATATCATTTTGGTGGCTGAGGTTATGAAGGAGTATATTCATTTGAACAGTGACCTTGAGGTTACAGCCTGTATTTTTAGACCGACATAGACGATGCATGTTCAGTGTCAACTACAGTCCCATATGGTCTAATTTTAACATTTATATTTATTGACATAATGCAGGGGAGAGCAATATGGGGCAGCAACCCGCCCTAACATTATTTAAGGATTAACCTTCTTTAACTTTATATGGGAATAGTACATTTGCTATTTAGATTTTTGATCATTTGTAGTTGAAAAGTCATTTGTAGTGGTAAATGTAATCTTCATTAATTCAGGGCCAATTTCAGCTCCTGGTTAAAAGCACAAATGTGAAGAACAAAGGAAATGGAAAAATAATTGACAATTAAAGATGTGAAGCACAAATACAAACAACATCTGGCCTACATACTGACATGAGACAGCTCTTAGACACACAAACTCAACATAAAGATTAACATATAACTGTAACACAGTGTCTTAAAAGACAATATAAGGTCTGGTGAGGTGTGTATATTATGTACAGAGACTACAACTGGCAGGAACAGGGCCTTCACTAAGTGTGAGAATGACAAAGAAACCAACAAGCAGCACAAAACAAACCTCACTGTTCTAATGTTTAGGCTGTTGAAATAGATAAAGTACTGCATAATAAATACTGTTATAGTAAAGGCTTTAATTTCTAAAAGAAAAAAGGTGTTAGAAGCTGTCTGATCCATTCTCTCTCCTCAAAGTTTCACAAACCTCTGACAGCATCATGGCAGAGATCATGTTGTGCTTTTTGCTTCAAATTCTGCTAACATGTTGATTATTTAACAAATCAGTGAAGACTGATTTTGAATGCAAATAATGATATCCAACAAGTGAAGAGAACTTAATGTTACTGGAGGCACAATTGTTAAAGGGCTTTCAGACAGTTTAATCCTATATTATGTTGAACTTGACATATGGGGGCTACACTGACACCGGTTTATGTTTATGTTACGGTGAGTGCTGTAGTTATAATATTCATTGACGCCGATGTATGTTTTTCGTGGCTTACTGTAGGAATCTATTTTTCCACTTTGCTTGTGAGTGAATGTGTGGGCGCATGCGTTGACAAGTCACCATAGATAAAAAAAAAACGACACTACATGCCAGCTCATGAAATCTTGAAAAAAAAAAAAAAGATTCCTCCCCTCAGCTCCCCACCCCTGTGAGCCATTTGGCAAAGTGAAGGAACCTAGATTTCTGCCACAGCTCCTATCTCTGACTCCCACTCCCCAATTAACATTGGCAGATCATCCCCACATTTGTGCTTTGTACAAGAATTCTTGGCTGAGAGTCCAGGTGCAAGTAAACCAGACTCCAGACAGCAGCGCAATCAAGCACTGTTGTGAAACTGACAACCCAGCAGATAGGCAGCCAAGATCCATCAGCTGAGCCGCGTACCCCGGCACCACATCATGTTCTACGCCACCTCCCTCCCCCCTCTAGTTAATCAACATATCCTCTCATTTGACTCAAATAGGGGGGAGCTGCCACAGAAGAACTCGCCTTGTAATTACAGTGTGCCAGCGTTAGTGAACGCTGCTCTCAATCATCCCCCATGGCAATTAGCATCAGGAGCATCAGACTGATTGCAGACCAGCTCTGGAGAGACGACGTTTAGTTCAAAGTCAAGGGAGTCATCTCCTTAGCAATAGGCTGCGCTGCAGACTTGCCACGTATACTTTGGACTGTCAGCTGCACTTTTTGTCTCCTTTGTATGTCCATGAACAGGCAGGTTGTGGGCATGTTTCATGTGAAAAAAACTCCCACATCTTTTTCTAAATAATGTTTTCCCTCTGCTCGAAAACACTTCACGCAGTAAAAGAAAAGAGCAGAGTAGTCAACACACTGATGAATGGACTCAGAGGAGACAGTGATTTGGTGTTTTTAGTAATGCCGTGTTGTCACATCATTAACGCTACTCTGGTATCTTTTATGCTGACTTCTTAATGGAGTCAGCCATTAATGTCTTTCTTTTATGATAGGTGTTGTTGAAGTGTTTTCTCCCTCTTGCTTTTACAGCACCATCATTTTGTTAAGGAAAGTGCCGTGTAATTACAGCTCTTATTGTTATTGCTCTTAATATTTAATTTCCTCAAGTAGGAATTGCAAGTGATGAGGAGATTTATCTGGGTGCAAAAATAAAAGTTAAAAGCCTGCCGGGAAAGGGTACAGATTTGCTCACTTGATCTGGTTCTGGACTAAGCTCTGATATAATAACACATTTGGGTCATTTTTTCAGCACATATAACATTAGATTCCTGTCATTTAAATATTGAATTAAATTGTGTACAGGGACCATCTTTATTATAGACTGTGTGATATCCCTCATTGTAACATGATCAACTATATTAAAGTAAAAATAAGAACAAATTAGTAAATTATATCTATGGAAAAACTGTGTTTCAGTAACGTTCACTTGGTGTCTTCTGTTCAGCATCGTCCTAACATAGTATTTAAAAATGTTGAGACAGAGAATTGCTTACCCAGGGAGATTTCACGGGCGAACGCCATGCACACCAGCATCAGCGGAAGGCCGACAGACACATACTTGATGACCTTGTCCAGAGGAAGCTCCAGTTCCAGGTGGCTGATCCGGTTTATCCCGGGGCTGCCCTGCAGCAGGGCATCAGATAGCATGGCCTTGGCTGCCGCCTGGGCGATGGACATTTTGAACTCCTACCCAGCGATAAGAAAAGGGTTATTTTTTTTGACACAGTCAAGTACCAAAAGAAGATATTGCGTGCTCTTGGAGCTGTGAGTACAAATCAGACTCATGACCTGTGTCACATGCCACAGCTTGCCTCTCTCTACCTTATCTTCACTGTCTCTTTCACTATATGTGATAAAATAAAGCAGAAGTACCTTCAAAGAAAATCCTCAAAGGTGGTGGTTTGCTCTTTCAATTTGCAATAGTTTCAATCAAATTTAAAATCCAGATATTTCCAATATGATATCAATTTACAATGGAAGCCAAAGCCAACTTACCTGAAGTCTTCCAGCTTTCTGTGGTGATACAATTAGAGCCAAAGAGTTCCTCTAAAGGCCTGCACAGTGTTGGAAAGCTTCTTAAGTATTCAGGGAGGGCCTCTGTAAATGAGAGGTTGGATCTGGGCTGGACCGGGCCGAGCCGGGCCTGGCTCTAATTACAGAGAGGACATCTGGGAGCATGTAGGCGCCCAGATGGCACTGACTGTAGCAGACCGCCAGTACTCGACATCGGGCAGTGCACTTGTGTGTGTGTGTGTGTATGAGTTTGTGTGTTTCTCTGGTCGGTCCACACTGTGAAGCATGGTGGCTGTGGCCCACTTCAAACAAGTGAACCATCACTAGT
>JAOWBC010000182.1:21661724-21674340 GCA_028566105.1 Hypoplectrus providencianus
GAGCTACAGTATAGGGAAGTTCATGTAAAACCTCTACTTTACAAATACTGCTGCAATAGGAGGCAGTTTCTGTGCACATGAGGACTTAATGGCTTTGGTAAGACGGCCATTCATCTTAATGGGAGTAGAGCATCTTACCAGTTGTTCACTTGCAAAAGGGTTAGATTTGTTTGTGCTGCAATCTGCCTTTTCTCATCTTCTGTTGGGTACGGGTGCTGAAAGAAGGAAGAAACAGCATCACATTTGCAGCAGTTTTCTTAAATAAATTGCATTTCAGTGTCACTCAAGAATTGATTCTTATTTCTAGTCAACTAATGTTTCATTCTCAGTCCATTTATTAAACCTTCAACCTGCGTTACAATCCACTTAAATCTCTTTTATATCATCATTTCCTCTTTTCTCTACTATTGCAGCCACGCATAACACTTTTAAAAAGGCCAACCAGTATGACCATATCACTGCCTCACCATGAGATGCTGAAAGAGCCAGGAGCGCATGATGTTGGTGGCATGTTTGGGCAGGACCCCCCTTTTATTCTTGGACTTCTTGTCTTCACTGTCCAACAGGGACGACAGGTCCACATTTACCTTTACAATAAACACCAGGAAGAGAAGAGAAAGGAAGAAAAGAAGAGGGAAAAAAGGAGCGGATGGGAGCTCTTAGTTATTGTTGCCAAGGAAACAAAGGGAGACTACCAATTACCTATCTCTTTTTTTCAGTGGCAAGGGCAGAAACACCTCCTCAAGTGTCACCATGGAAACTGAATTTGAGTAATGATACTTAAAATAAAAAAAGCACCACCCTTGACTGTGTGAAACAAGAGGGTCAGCAGACTGCCGCGTCAACAGGGAGGTGACAGAGAGGAGGGTCAGGCGAGTTTTAGCCCAAAGTTTGGATTTGTCAGTTTGGGTCTGAATTAGTGACGGGCTGGTACAAAGTGTGACCGTGTTTGGCTTGGTTTTTCATTTGTGTTGACCTAAGCTTGTCTTTGTGTTCAGTGAGAAATCATTATTCAGATGTTATTGTTTGGAGTGTGAGTACTGAAGGACGAGATGCTCTCAGAGTATTGACAGTGTTTGACAGCCTGCGGTGTACATATGGATGTGTGTGAGGCCGTGTGTTTGGTCTGGCTGAGCCATACTTGTGAGGACTTAGTAGTTCTTCAGAGGACATTTAAGGTTGTAATGGTCACAGGGGTTCTGTGGTTACAGTTGGGGGGTAGTTAAGGTAAGTAAAAGGTCTGGACTACTGTTAAAATTTCAATAATTTAAATACATTAGTTACACTGCTGCACTTTTTCCTTCATTACCATAAACACACATACTATTTTTTTTTACTAGCCCTGCTGCCAAAAAATCGCACAAATACATTGATACAAAAACATATCTAATAGACTGATGTAGCACAATGTAGAATGACGAATATTTGTTTTGAAAATGGCATGCCACTTTACATTTTGTCCAGTACAATTATCTTAATTATCATATTTAAGCTTTTCGTCCTCAAGATAGTCACTGTACTTTTCATACACAGGCTATTTACTGTTCGTTTAATGCAACTTGTTTTGGCAATTTCTTTATATTCTCATTTTTAAAAGTATATTCTAAGGTTTTAAAATATATTTATAGGCTTGTTTGAAAAAAAACAACAACTCATATCTAAAAAAAAGTTTAATGTGCGGAGTTTTACTCTCACTGCATACATAAGCTAAATAAAACACAGATGGTCTGATTATATTATTTCAATTAATTTACAATAATAATAATACTACAATAATTAGAATGTGATAAATTGAATAATTGAGAATTAAAAATATAATATAATTTTTTAGACCATGAAGACTTCAAATTGTAATTTAAATAAATAAATCAGATTTTTTTTTTTTTTTTCACAGAAACCCTGGCAGCTTGCCACAGACCCCCAGGGGTCCCCACACCCCACTTTGATAATCACTGCACTAGAACACCAAATGTCTATTAATACACCGCTGAAATTAGCTCTCAAAACAGTCAATATGTCCTCCTTTATCCCACGTAATAACTTTGTTTAAAATTCTGATCAGGAAATGGAACACATTTGAGCCATTAAGCCATTAACTATTTACCGGGTTGCATTGGTTTCTACTGATGACAGAAACAGGGTAGAGAAATCAGAAAGTACTGAGGGATGGACTGGTTTTCACCAAACTGGTCTGCAATAAGAAAAAATATAGAATATCAGCAACTTATTTTTTAAAGCCAATTAATATGATGTTGTTTTTAAGTGCAAAAAACAGTCCACATTTTATGATGGTGCAGTAAAATCTATTTACACATTTGGAACATCACTGAGGACAATATGCTCGCCCCCCCTTATGGTAAACTATTAAAGAGTATGGTTCATGTATGTGCTAGGTTAAGATCTGGGGTTAAAGTTAAGCCCACATGGAATAATGCAAGTTGGGCCAATGGCTCATATGTGTGTGTGCATGTGTTCAGTGTGGTACAGTAGGTGTGTGTTTATTTCATCGTGAAGCTGAATGTGTACGTGTGCTCTGAGGCAGATAAAGAGAAACACAATGGCCCCTCAACAGCGAGCATTACCAAACCCTCTTTGACACTATACACATGCACAGATTCACATCACACACATCTTTTACTGCCTGTACATTTACAAAATGCGATATATAATATGAAAATCCAGATTGAGAGAATCTATTTAATGTCATAATCGTCCCTGGCAATGCCATTGCCTTTGAGTTTTTTAATGATTTGTTTGAATGAGGTTCCCATGTACGAGGGCTCAGACACTTCAGAGGAGAGCACACTGTATGACAATTTCATATGCATAAGCATGTAGGACAAAATGCATGAATAAATAAAAACTGCAGGTCTGTTTAAGAATATGAAATTGATTAATTTTATGCAGAGGAGAGTAGTGGAAAGAATCCTGGCTGTGTTGGAGATAAATAACGTACAGATATATATGCACTCACGACCGTGCAGTACCTCCCTTAACCCACGCAGGGCCCATAAATACACATTCACACACACTAACATCCCCCCTTGTACTCCCCAACACGAAACAAGAGTCATTACAGTTGCAGCTGGGTGTCACATGGATAACCCTCCTCTTATACCCCCTCAGCCCTGGGAGTGCGTGTGTTGCGGGGGAAAGCAAGGTTGAATTAATTGGCGGCGCCGAGCTCGAGAGTGTGATTACTCGGGGCTTGTCGGCAAAGTAGCGACGGGGCTGTGTTTAATTCCCAGCCCACATGTAGCACTCTGCCTCAGCTGGGTCGCGGCGATTCACCGGGGCCTCCTCTGACTGTCAAGCACAGAATTACCTGCCTGAAACTGAGCCGCTCTTTAGGTCACCGCTGCTGCACATTTGAACTCCCCAGCTCCCGGTTTGTATTTATATCTATGGGCATGAGTTAAGACTATCAAGGGCAGACATGCGATGGCCTCACCGCTGATGTGTTAAATCCATCCAGACTGAATCATGTATGTTTGAAATAAGTGACTGTGAACTTGCCCCCACAATTCTAACTTGTCTGTAATGCTGGATTGTAATTATCAAACTACTTGAAATTGCATTTTTGTGGTTCGAAAACTATTAACTAGCAATTTCATTTTCAAGTATCACACAGACTCCTCCTCTGATGAGGAGAAAAAAAAAATGTAAAAGAAAAATAAGTTTCAACTCTTACATTATCTTCTGCTGAATACTTTTATAGTGCATTATTAATTTAAGTTGTGGTTCAATAAAAATGTGTTTTCCATGAAACACTGGGGCAGGTGTTAAAAAATAAATAAAAATAAAAAGAGCACCAGCTGCATGTGATGGAACACCAATATGCAACATGTTTTTTGGCTTATAGACCAGCCTGTAAGGAAATGCATCGTGTCTTCTTGGATTTAAAGGCTGCTCTAGTTTGCAGTTTATCACATTTCCTCAACTTGAAGGAAACTGTAGAAGGGCCTTTATTATGTTTTATTCGCAGAAAGGACTTCATAGACAGCAATTTATTATGTTTTCTCAGTTTAAGTGCACCCAAGAAAGAACTTCATCACATTTTCTCTACTGGGAGGCCACCTAAGCTCAATAAATATGCATCTAATCCTCAAATCTTTTCACAATGATAACTTTACTGTGCATGTTATACATTAATATGATGATCTGGTTCTGTTTTTATGTTCATACAGAATATTCTGTCTGCCCTACATGTGTTGTCTGATTATATTGCCTTCAGTCTGGTGTCTCATTCCTGTGCCGTGTCTGTCTTTTAAAGAGTCAGCACCAATTATCCAGGTCAGACTCCTCATGCTTCCGTTGCATAGGGCCAAACAAATACATTCATCCTGTTAGCAGGCCTAACAGGGGCTCAAGTGCCTGCTGGACTCTATTTTGAGAGAAGGGTTCCTGCTCTGGATACTCTTAGACCTCTTTCCCAACAAAGGAGGGTCAGTGATGGGGAATATAACAAAAGAAAAGTCATGAAGGCTTTGGATGCCAAAAGTCCTCACCTAAATTAGCTTTTAACAAAATAATTGTACTTTTTTTTAAAAGAATTGCAAATATCTTTCCAATGGCTTACGGCTTAGAACACATGAAGGCATCAAATAGTGTGTAAATACAATATGTGCAATGATAAGGGTTTTGGTTGGGTATTTTGTTTGTGTCTGTGTATGTAAAACTACTGGTTCAATTTTAATGGAACCCGGTTTAAGGGTGTAGAATAGGCCAATCAACACTGCGAGAACTGCAAGCCAGCAGTTATATTTAAAAAATAGTATTTAAACTGTTAAACTGGTATGGCTATGGTATCCTTTTATATTTAGCGTTTATGACCTGTTAAGAATTGAGTTGGAATACATTTTCAAATCAAATATTACTTTTAATTTTGAAAAATAAAAAGGAAATCATTATAAAGAGTGCTCCATACTCTCCACCCAAAAAAATAAATGAATATAAAATTAAAAAAAAAAAGTACAACCAGCTTCTCATGTCCCATATTTACACTAATTTCAGGCAGCAACCAAAAAAGTAGGTAGAAATTATGGTGGATTAGAAGTCAGTGGGCGAAGTGTACAAAGAGTTATAAAGTCCGCTTGGGGAGGAGTTCAGATGGGATAGATAGGTCAAACAAACACAGGACTCTGATCCAGGACACAGCTGGACATGCTTAGTGTGAAACCTTGAGTCAACTTTTAGTAATACTAACTTATTTACCTAATTGTCGTGCATAAACTCATTTAACTTATGTGTACAACTTAAGCTAACAAACATACTTATTGTAACCTGAACCATAAACAAACAAACCTCAGAGACCGTTGTTTGTGTCATTTAGTAAATTCCCCAGTGGTCTTTATCTAAGGGTAGGGTCAAACCCCTATGTGGCTGTATGGATTGTTGGTATTAACACACAAGGCTAATTAGCAATCTCTAATGCAACTGTATGCCTTGAAATAGTGATGTTTATACACATTTCCAGGGAAACTACAAGAATGATGTCGCACCAAAGCCTATTAAAAAGCCAACAATTGTGGTTACTGTCTAACCCCATTGCGATTGGTTTCAAGCATATGGCCCAAGCCCACGCATATGGGTCTCACAACAAAAGAAAATGTTTCATTGCTTCTCTGGCATATTAACAAACCTCAGTAGGTCTGAGTTACCAATAGCACTGCCTTCGACCAGCCTTCATCCAGGCAGCTCAGATATCTGATGTAAAACACTCACTCTGATCTGCTTGACTATGCTACTGACAGCAGCCTTTATCTCCTAATATTCTACATGATGTTTTATTCCTTCTCATTAATATGATTTGAATCAATTAATCTAAAACTGTTCTCCCTTTGACTGATGTAGCTTTCAGTCCTTTTTTTAAAATTTATAATATATAATATAAATTTATAATTGATTATTAGGAGCAAGTATGGGGCTCATTCATCTCCAAATCATGCTTAAACTCATAGACAAAGGAGTGTCCCAAATATTGTGATAATAACTGCAGAAACCTTTTGAGCTGGAAAAAATAAATATGAAAAACTACAAACGTGTCCCTGTGTATAACATAAAATCCCTGGTCTTCACATGTGTTCCACTGCTCTAAAGCTTCAGTCTGCAAGACTTTTATTTTTTTCTCTTTCTAAAGGGTGCAACTAATTTAAAGAGTTGGAGTGGAAACATTGTGTATCGAGTGTGGGATTTATTTCCTTTACATGTGTAAAATTATCATAAAAAATAATACATTTTCAGTATAAATTAAATAAGTCCTTTTATGTCTTTGATTCACAGTCAACCTGGCATGATCATGTCAGTGCCCTAAACATCGTGGGAATAAAATATTTCCATTTTGTCTGTCAGCGGGGGAGCTGTGTTCAGACAGAGACAGCTAAAATGCGCCCAGGGGGGTTAGAGTGAGATGTAACGAGGCCCTTTTAATGATCACAAATTGAGGGTCAGTGGTGAGACCGTAATGAATGTCGGTGGAAGCATCATCGGTCGGACTGCTTTACCTGTGAGTTCTGGATCTGGATGGTTCCTGGCGGCAGAGCCTGCGTTAACACTTGCCCTTGTGATGTCACCATGGCAACCGGCTGGTACAGGGTCCCACCTGAGGGGATAATTTGCCGTCATGAGTATCAAGTGGCTTCGGCAGCTACTGGCAGCCGCACCTCTCAGTACCACCAGAGCCTTATTAACTTCTTGTCAGCCCCGCAAACAAAAACAAGGCAAACAAGAGAGGAAATGACTAAATTCAAGGTGCGCTAATGTCCTTTCACCCTAGAAAAAAAAAAAAGAAAAAAAAAGAAGGGAGTGTTTTTGCTTCTGGCTTAATTAGTCTTGATCAAGACACTCTTATCAGAGTCTGTTTGAGCTCTTCAGTGTGTAGTGATCAAAGGCAGATATTGATTTATTTTAGGTTAAAAGAGATTTCCAGGGGGCAGGATTAACATTTCAATGTACAGGCTTGACATTATAAGAACCTATCAGCCAAGTACTCTGCGACGGTTTCTATCACAGTTCTCTGATACACAAATAAACAAAACTCCTCCTAAGGATGCATATAAAAAGAGAAGATTAAAATAGTAGAATATAAAAAATATATTAATTAATTTACAGATTCATGTGTACTGTGTATGCTTGTGCTGTATGATAAGGCTAAAATAAAGAGCATGCTTTCAAAACTAATTATTACCACTGTCAAGGAGGCTATGTTTTGCTTCAGTTTGTCTGTTTAGTCTCAATAAATTAAGGGGTAGTCCATGTCTCACATGGTGGATAAGCAATCCCATGTTTCATCTTCATTATTGCTGCGGGATAAGACACGGCCTCTGAGTGTGAGTGCTTAGATCTATTTTACTACATGGATTATTGCAAAGTTGTGATGAGTACATTTATGTTGTTTAGAGGATGGTTTTAAATCTTATTTCAGCACAGGTCTTCAAAAGGATATTTAGTGGAGTGGAGCAATTGGTCTCTTATGATTAAAGTGTAAAATCTGCAGACCCCTGTAACTGAACTACCACTGTAACTACTTTTTTAAATCACTCCCATGTTGCATGACTGTCTTTTATTTTGAAAGACAGAGGACTGCATTGCAACTGGAAGAGAAGAATGAAAGATAAAAAAAAGACAAAGTGGAAAGACCTCAGGTTTTGGTTGGTAATGCTCTGTGATATCTAGTGTTTAATTTCTAACTAATACAAAACAGTACATTAGCTGTGTCTCCAGGTCAGTAAAGAAAGAGAATTTAATGTCAAATCTCCACAAAATGTGACCCCGTGGTGGCAAATATTAAAGTAGGGACAAAAATAGCTTACAGCCAGAGGAAAAAAACAAAAAACACCACATACTACATGCAGACATAACTGATATAACTGCATAGCATCACATGATGTCTTTCTGTCTGCTTCGGAAAAAAATTCCTTCTTATTCTGTGTTATTGACCCCTGACAGTGGCAGCAAATATTTCTGCTACTCCACGTAAGTTTTGCACATCAGAGTGTCACAATGTTTCCACCATGCATGCACACAGTTCAGTGCTGGCAAATGGAATTTGAAATATTGCCCATTGTAAAAAAAAAAAGGTTTGATTAAACATAATAAATATGCAGATTTTACTATGAGGAGTATACTGTGGAAATCTAATAGTTTAAATAATCCCCCAACAGCTTTTAAATGTGACTCGAAACACTCACACTATACCAAGCCAAAATGAACAGTGCATGTATATGTGTCGGAGTGTTTGTGTGTAATCACATGCTTACCCGATACCACTTGGGAGTTGATGGTAGTCATGGCGACATTGCCCTGTTGCAGACCCCCGGCGGGCACCAATATCCCTGAAGGGTTAACAGAGCTGGAGACAGAGGTCATGGATGGAGAGGAGGTCTGAATTAGTTCCTGGGGGATCACAGAGAGACACTAGTGAGCAAATGTAAAGAGGTAGCTCTACTGTTTGTGACTGCAAAACTCCCTCAGGCAAAATCTACCTGCTGATAAATGGCAAGGGGTATCTTGGGAAGTGCTACTTAGAGAGAGATAGCATTCAAAGAACTATAATATCCACAGAGAGTCCGTGACTGACCTGCTGCATGTTGAGACTGGTGTGTGACGGAGAATAGGGTCCTCCAAGGTCGTTACGCAGGAGGTTGTCGCTGTGCATCTTGGTCTTGAGGCAGGTGATGTAACGGTTGCAGAAATCTTTACAGAGCTCATTGACCTTCTCTAACTCTAATAGGTGGATTCGCAACACCTGAATGGCCTTTACCATCTGAGGGAAACAGAGACAAACCATAAATAGATCAGCTTCACAACAAGCTTCAAAACTGAATCACTTTAGTCATTGTTTTTATCTGCTATTCCACCCATCAAACCATCAATGCCTTTTGAATTGATAAGATGAAGTTTACCCCAAAACAATGTTGCAAATTAAATTTCAGAGCCTTTTTCTCTTACCAAAACCATCCAAGAGTAGCTTTTAAGTTCACATATTGCAAAAAGTTGTGTGCTTTTAAATTAGTTATCCAGAATTCTGTAAGGTTATGATGTTACAATATAGGTGGAAAGTGCTGCCATATTGCCATGACAGTACTTCCCAAGCTGTCATGATGGTGCATAAAAACAAGAGTACAGATGGGGAAGACCCAGAAGCACTGACCAATCAGAGCCAGACTGGGTTTTAACAAGGGTGGGGCTTAAAGAAAGAGGCACTAAAACCATGCATGTCTGACAGAGGGTGAATACTGGTTTATTAGACAGACAGTAAGAGATAAATAATGTAAGAAGCAAATCAACCCATGGAGGCAAAGGTCACCATACATTACTGTCATACAACACTTTAGACACAACATTAGGGAATTCTATTTTTTTTTTTTTTTTTAACAAAATTACTATTTCTGAGCTGTAACTGGCTCATATAAAATATAGGTAACAGTAGTAAAACCTGATCCTTTTGTTTACTTTTGTTTTACCATTATGATATTACAGAACAAAAGTGCATATATATGCACCATTTCCATATATGGTGTATTGGTCTCTTTACACAGGCAACCTTGTGTCCCAGTTGACTGCAAAAACTGTAAATATACTGATACATAAATGATCCCTCACATCAGCTCTTGATGTACTCAAATACACATTTAGCCAAACTAACTAAATAATAATAAACAAAAACCAAACGCTCAGGATACTAGATGTGGAACAAGTGAGGTGTGGTGTTTACAGGCAGTTTTAAATGGTAAGATGTGACAAGCAAAAGAGACGTGCAGCGTTTTCTTTTATTGATGAGCCGGGAGTCACATCCACTTTTATTATTTATTCCAGAGAGGCATATAGATCGCGAGCATACAGGGGGGCTGTAATCCTTTCATCCTTCACTCTCCCAAAGATCGAGCCTCTAATATGTAATGCTGAGAGGTCAAACATGAAGCTTCTCCACTGTCTGTCTGCAGAGCTGCTTTTGTAGGCTTCAGTATTTACACAAATACACTAAAAAGCATCTTTTCCTCATAACTCCAAATTTTACATTTCGGCTATGTTTGCACAATACATTTAATTTAATTAGCGTCACTTGATAAAATCTAGTTAAAATGTATTTCAATTCAGAGAGGATTCCTCGAAGCCTCTTCTTACAGTATTTGCAAACATTTATATTCTGGATCTTTAAACCCCCTGTCACGTCCAGAAACCTCCTCCTTTTCGTCTACTGTGGACTGGAATCTGTGTTAGAGGCCTGAAGACATTGGTAAATTGGATTTTACTGCTGAGGATAACAAAATAATCTACATCCAGATATACATTTACTACCTTTATGGAACAATGAAAGCTCAGAAAAGCTAGTAATTGCACCTTTAAGATGGGTATAATGTTATACATACTGTTCCCAAGGATGTTGTAGGAACTTTGGTAATAAGTGACTTTACAGCACAAAGACACAAACTGTTATATCACTGATTTTGATGTAGCCTACTGGATCATATCTTGTGATAGATCATAAAATGTACTCCACTTTTCCCTCTGGTGTCCTACAGCTTAACTCTATGATTTCAAAGTTTCCTGATCAAGAGAAAGTTTTATTTGGTGCTAAAATAAAGCTAACCAATAAATACTGCTAAGTGAAGCTGTGGTCAGCTAGGACACACAACCGTGTTGGGGTTCACACTGTTAGCATGGGAGCCTTGGACCTCTGGAACCAGGATGTTAATGGGCCTGGGATTTTAGTTTATATTTCTTGTTTTCTTTTGTATTTTAGATTTTTGACAGCAGTGCATTTTGAAACTGAAGTTCTATTAAATTGCAAAAATAAAAAACAACAAATTCTATGCAGTGTTGCTTTAAAAATCTACATTAATAGTGGCCTACAATACCTCCTAATGCTGAAAGGGCATGTATCAATACAGATTTTATAGAATAATGGCCTTGAAGCTGTTGAGGAAAACCCCCACACCAAAATAGAATTTCTTCTCTAGCCATAGACAGTATTAAATAATTTAAGTGAATGCAATAGCAGGGCCAGATTTGCACTTCTATCACATTAGATACCACTGTAGGAATGTACAAACTATATTTAACAGACACTTCAACTGAAATACTTCCTCACACTTTTCACATTGGGAAAGAATATATTTAGAATGATGTTTAAAACTGTGAAAGGAATAAAACCATTTTTTTAACCCAGTATCACATTTTAAAAGTGAGAACCTCTGTTTTGCAGGAAGCAGACTGGTTTGATCTCTACAGAAGCTGATTCTCAATCATTGTGCGGTGGTTGAGGATCGTGTTGTTAAGAGTTGCAGTGACACAATGCAAACACACCAGTGAGTTTAATCTAGCAGCATCTAAGCAAGAACAGCATTGAGCAATAATTCCACAATCCAATACCTTTTTTTTGTTTTGTTTAGACCTGTAATAATCCACACCATAACCTAATAAAATAAATATTAACAGATCAAACATTTAAAAAAAAGTCACTTGACACAGATGCGAGACTAGAGAAAAGAAGAAGAATAAAGTCACTTCACACTTTTCGAAGAGAAACTAAGATGTGAAACATTCACATTTAGATGTGAAACTGGGTTGTTTTTTTTTTTAAGCGATCATTTAGTAAATCTACTGTATTCATACAATTCTTTTCCCTCCACTTCAGCAGTTATCTGACCATCAACATCACAGCTCTCTTCCGCTCCATGCAGCACACTGTAGTACACTACTCCAAAGTCACCACTCAAGGTCACCAGAATGGACAGAAAAGTGCTTGGCCAAGGAGGAGATAAATCAGCTAATTAAACTGCGCTCACTTAATCAAGGGACCAGTAACTCTTTTCCCATCGCAGCCAGTCAGGCCCAGTGTAACATTACTGTCCTGTGGAAGAGTTAGTGCCCTCTGGGAGGGATGCCCGTACCCAGTGCCTCATAAAACACACAGATGCAGGGTTAATTGACTGTTCAGCACTTGTCGCCTGCCGTCCCAAGTACTGTAATGGCAAGAGTGCACATTTTTTTTCCCTCGCCTCTGTCTTTGTCTCTGTCTGGCTTCAGCTCCTCCCCCGCTTTTCTCAGCGCACATGATCAGCATCCTCCTTCTCCTAATTTGTAATTAAAGCTAGCTGTTGTGCAAGGGGAAGTGCAGGGGGAGGATGGGGAAGATTACATGAAAAAGACGGATTGATTAGGAGTCGTAATGATGGGTTATGCTGGGAACAAACAGGAATTTCAAAGGCTTATTATTTTTATCTTACTCTTCACTGAAGTACAGTAGGTTCCCCATGCTAATGTACTAATAATACAATATGGGCTAAACATATTTAATCCAAGAAGCACCACAAAACAATGACTTCTTGAAATGGCAGTGTTGTGTTCATGATAACCATGGATGGCACACAGCAGATGGCTTACCAAGTTATCCAGCTCTGGATCTTCACTGAAGAAGGGCTTGTGTTCTCGCTCCTGCTGATGGACAAAGTTTTCAATGTCCACATCAAAGCTGGCTGACGTGATGCATTCGGATCCCTGTGTGGCCTGCTCGCATTTCTCAAACAACAGCGCCAGCAAGGGGAACAACGGATGTCTGGGGAGAAAGAGAAAGAGAGGCACGGTGTGTCAGTATAAATGGATGATGTGTTTT